>CM053272.1:53803088-54004728 GCA_028583415.1 Protea cynaroides
GTAACACGGGGATAGCCTATTTGAGATCCTGATTGAACCGTTGGTTATTTAGCGGTTCATCACACCATTCTGAAATATACGGAATTGGGTGTGACAATAAGAATTCCCATTTGGCCTTTTAATACCCCTGTTTTGAGCAAAGTAGCTCTCCTTTTGGCTCGAATCTATTACTCGAGCAATTTGTACTGCTTCATTGTAGACCTTCTTTTCCAATCCCAGAACATGCTCGCGAATGCTTCCCTTAAGTCCCATAACGAACCTTCGGGTCTTTGTATTTTCCTCTTGCATGCTAGCGGGTGCAAAGAAAAATAGCTCCTCATAACGCTGTTGGTATGCATCCACAGTCATCTGGCCCTGATATAGACTCAGGAATTCTCTCTCCATAGAATCTCTAAAATTTTTGGGGAAGTACTTCTCAAAGAATGCCTCTTTATATATAACCTAGGTCAATTGTTTGTCAATATATAAGTCCGTGTGGACTTCCACCAGTGGTGTGCATTGCCTTTCAGCATGAAGGTTGCACATAGCACTTTCTCCTCCTCATTTACTGTCATCATCATGAAATTTATTTCCATTTCATCAATCCAGTGTGCTGGCCACAAAGGATCTGCTGGCTTACCGTTATATTCATTGGGCTTCATCTTCAGAAAATGCTCGATCAGTCGGGAGTGTTCCAGCTGATACGGAGCATAGGCCCCATACATAGGTGGTTGATACTGGTAACTGCCTTGAGCTACCTCAAGATTCTGCACTTGAGCCAGCATGACTGGTGTTTGAGGTGCGTGGGGTACCATGTTACTTCCCCTTGGTACTGCGCTAGCTTGTCCTGCTGGCATAGGTGTCGTATGTGCAGCTGAAAAAGCCATGCCTATAGCAGCCTGCATATTGGCTTGCACCTACTGTATTTGCTGTAGCTGTTGTGCCAAGTTCATTACTGCTGTAGCCAGATCTGTAGGTAGGGCTAGCAAGTTTGTAGGATTTTCCTGGCCACTAGTCACTGGCGGTGCCTTATTCAGATTCTCTTGAGCTTCATGATTTACATGGCGATCTTAGGGTAAATCCCATTGATGAGCCATGAGGAGGAACCTGTATGAGGAATAAAAATCAACCAAACTTCGTGTGGTCGCAGCTTTGGTCGACCACACAGTGATCACATGATTGACCACATGCTCTTAGGAAGATCCTAGGGAAGGTATGGTCACATGTGTGGTTGCATGATATGTAACCATACATATTGACCACAAGCACTATGGTCACAAATATTGAGACCACAGGTGCAGCCACACCTGCGGCCACACAGTTTCAGAAAGCCTGTTTGAGACTAGATTAGGTTTTCGACTACTGTAACTTGGTGAACTTGAACTCTAACTTAAAATTCATAAATTTCTTAGGTTCCCAAGCAGGTTCAAGTGACTTCCAAGCTTGGAAGAAAATCAAACATCGTTAAAGGTAAGGGAACAAGACCTAAACTAATAGGATAATAACAAACTATTTTATTTGATTTGTTTAATGCAATAAATGATTCTATTCTTGTATGCTTGTAATGTGCATCTCACATGTCATCTAATATTATTGCTATATTTTGCTCATGCATATTTATTTTTGTCTATTTATAACATGATGATGATGATGCTAGGAATAGACATGTGATTATGTGTATGGTTAGTGTACTGGATGCGAGTGGAGCATTAGGGGGGAGGACGTGGCACTATAGTCTCTGGCTTGGTCACCAAACTCTAGCTCTATCTCTATTCAAGTCTTGCCCACTGATATCGTTGTATTGCCATTAACTTAGTGACACTATTATGTCATAGGGCATCAGGGAGGTGGTCTTGGACAGTGTGGTCTCTGACTTTATCGAGGGGTCTTAGCTCTATCTCTATAGACATATTGAGGGATGCTGGGGTAAGGCCTTAGATATATTTGGATGGCATTAGGATTGGTTAGTTGTGAGCCCAGTTTGTAAGTCCTTGTTAGTAGGGACTTACCTGTTGGTATGGGTAGGGCATCAAGGAAAGTATTAGCGGTATATAATTCAGACACTTTAGCTCTATCTCTATTCCATGTTGGGTGCACGTAGGAAGGCAATGGTGTTTGATCCATTGAGCGAATTCACACACTCGTGTATAGAGGTGCGGTGGTCGCTAATCCTTTCTATAGCACAGTTACAAACTTAAAACCAGACCAAAGATATGAAATGAATGCATGGATATGTTTGCGTATTATTTTGTTTGCTCACTGAGCCGTGATGTGTGCTCACCCTTTCGACGTCAAATATTTTCAGTTGTTGATCCAGGACCTACTATAGAAGATTATATGAATGCATCGACATATGGACACGTAGTGGCTATGGATGTAGAAACAATAGAGGAAGCGCATGATCCTTTATGCGAGTGCAACCAATGTGTTTTTTTTATTAATTTAGCTATTTTAGACTATTGGAACATGTAATTGATTATTTTACTTTATGTCTTGAGTTATTTGGGAATAATTAGATTTAATTATTTATTATCACTATTAGATACTAAGTTCATTATTAATAAAGACTTTCGCCATTGTTTATTTACTTTGATTATTATTGTGGAATATACTTGGTTTATCCCGGTGGGCACCGCCTATACGAGATCCTAGTTTGAACCGTTGGTTATCAGGACTGTTCATCACACCACTGGTTAGTCTAGAATTGGGGTGTGACACCATAGATGGCCTAGTCAGCCTATGGACCATAGATGGCTTGGTTAGCCTAAGGACTACAACTGGCCTAGTCAGCCTAAGGACTTTATGATTATCGTACGAACCATGAGTCCAGCTTTAGGTGCACACCACTACAAATACCAGACCTTTTCTACCTAGGCCATGTAGGAATGGATATCTAGGGCTGTTGCAACTATTTGCCATCCATGACATGTATTAATGCCATGATTATTGGATGTTATTCTTCACTATGAATGTTTGTGTTTTTAACACATGTTCAGTGATTTTAACTTCTATGTTGTCCCAGATTATGTTATCACATGCTTAGTTGCCATGTTATCTGTATTATGCTTGTTATTCATGTTTGAATATAAGTGGGTGTGCTCTTCATTGATCTGTGAGCTCACTCCTTCATCCTTGATGAACCAAAGACAAAGGACATGATCCCAGCTGCTCACACCGAGACTTGGGGCGTTACATTGAGACTTGGACATTTTGCCATGTCTAGATACTTAGAATAGAAATAACTTCTTGACTTAATCATTTATGTTTGTTTTGAGGCTTGAGAGTTAGACATTTTGTCATGTCTTGATACTTGCTTGGTACTTAGAATAAGGTCAACCTTTAGATTTGATCATTTATGTCTTTGTCTTGATGCTTAGAATAGAGTTAACTTCTTGACTTGATCATAATGAAGGTATTAATCATCTTCAAATGTTTGTTATTATCAAAATCAATCTTATGCAAGTGGGTATTCTCTAACAAAATGAACCATATCTAAAGATGTGTTGTCATGTATAATTTCAGTCACAGGGTTTACGTTCTTGCATGTTTTCTTGAGGAAAAATAATTAATCTATTTACTCAGGAGAGGTTGCATATGGTAAATCTGAGAGAAAAGAATTCCTCAATACACTCTGTCTTGGGTTCTCGTGTGCGATTTTGTTTGGAAAAAGATCCTCACCGGCCTCCCATCCCTCCCAGCACAATTGGATCTCTCTCTCTTTTGGGCGAGACGGTAACCCAAAGATGCTGGGCGAGGCTGGACAAGCTAGATAGTGTTGTTGGCTGGAGAGGATCTAAATCCATTTTACTTTATGTTTAAACAAATGTATTTTGTATCTTTCTCTTCAGGGTGTTTGCTTGACAATTCTTTTGGGTTGTCATCAAGAAATTTATAGTGTATCTAACTCAAAAATATACTAAACAATTTACCAAAAAAAATAATAATAATAAAAAAGTAAATGAAAATTCACTATATATTTTTTTTTTTGCCAGATTATCACTATTTAGGTCACATGTCTTCCTATCACTTCACATTAATTCTACTTTCAAAAATCATCCCAAGTTAAATTTCTTTTATGGTTTCGTTCATTTTATTATTTTATTATTGAAAAGAATTCAATTAGTCTTTATTAGCTTTCTCTTTTTAAATTACTAGCAATGATGCTAAATAAAATTATTACTGGCCTTGGTATGCCAATTGATAGGACAGGGTGAATTTGGATTTTGCCCATACTTATCGAATTCATGAATAGTTTGATAAAATCCAGCCTGAACACAAACTTGTTTGAAGATTTTGGAGAATTTAGGAAATTTTTTAGTGTCAATGAATATAATTCATGAAAATTTGTAGAAAAATAATTTGGTCCAAAAAATTGATCCTCATGGTAATTTGTAAATAATGTGGGTTATGAGTAACTTGGCTTAAAATTTTTGAATATTTACGAAATTCAATAAGAAATTGGATCAAGTTTTTTAAGCATAAATGATTATCTTTTAATTTAATGTGAATCAAAATTTTTTAAATATATGCTTTTTTTTATTTCAATTTTTAAAATAGCAAAACTAAACAAACCTGAATCATTATCCTTTTAAATTGTTCCCGAATCTAAACTTATTTGAACAGCAATTCCTATTGAGAAACCAATATGTCACCTTTGATCATGCTGGCAAGATAAACCAGTTCTGCTCTTTATTTCTTTCACTGGAAAATTTCCAAGACACTCAGATGTAAAGCATTTTCCTGATACTAGAACGAAGACAACCCAATCAAACAAAGGAAATGCCTGGCATGCTAAACATCTTTCATAAGAAGATAAGGAGTTTCATCCCCTGACTGGTCCTGCTTGTTGATAAGGGGATCAATGATGCTTCTCCACCCTTCATAGTCCAAAGCTGAGCCAGCATTGGGTAGTGGAAATCCATTCACAATGAAATGAGGCGTCCCTGTCACCCCTCTTGAACATCCATACTGCATGATGAGAAGCTTGTGTAAAAAAGAGGAGGAAACGATAGAGAAATAACCCAAAGACATGAAGAGACGGTCTGGGTGCCACTAATTGGCCTGCTGAATTGATGATCATATATGTTGCAGCCATTTAGTACACGATGGGATGTCAAGCATGCATTGCATATTTGCACATATACTATGAGATTCTCTATGTACCATTGATAACTGATTTTAAAGCTCTCACCTTGAAGGAAACCCTAGTTGCAAGATCGGAATTAATATCATTGAAGCCAGATTTAATTGCAGAAAATAAGTCTTCCCCAACTGCTTTGGCTATAATCTCCACAGTATGATCCACAACATAAGCTCTAGACATATTGTAGGTGTGATGATTGGTATACCTCCACTGTTTAATATCCACATCAACCAAGTTTGAGTCTAAATGGAATTAAAAGTATCAAACAGGAAAAAGGAATAATACATGTAACAAAATAGAAAGAAATAGAGAAGGATAGAAGATGGAGAAGAGGGAAAAAGAATCAATATGCATTGTTCCCCTCCCTTACAGTATTATTTATAGAGATAGAAAAGTTACGACCTAAGGAGACTAGGACTGCCGCATGTCAACATGACAGAGTAGTCTTAGTTCCATATTGATACAAGAAGTAAAGTACAGTCCTAGTTACACAATGATACAAAATAGAAACAAATAATCCTAACCTCTACACACCACCCACCACCCCCAAAAAAAATAAAAAGGATAGCAGCTTTTGTGCCATATCTTGATCCGTAAAACATCCTTATTACATTAAGGCATTGGTTATGTATTAGGTAAGAATATAGCTAAAAAAAATATAAAAAAAAACAAGAGAGAGAAAGAATATACCAGACCTGATTATTCAAGAACAGCTCCAACAAGGGGTATGTTGCAGGGGCATTCAGCTTATTCACAATGTGCAGAGCACGGCTAATAAAAAAAGCATAATCATGATAACTGCATTTTCCATGGAAAAAAATCTATTAGAGCATTCGGATTCCATATAAATTTATGTGGGATTTCTGATATAACAACATTACTCAACATGGATGAATTTATTTTCATGTTACTTGCATTGAATTGCCAATCGTAGGAAATAACAAGAAATCCTAAATGGGATAACCCCAAGCTTTACAGCTGGCGAGCAGATCATATCGGTGGAAGTCAAAATAACAAGGTTTTGGGATCATCTGTCTTCCAATTTTTGGAACAATGGAATAATAAATTCCTCCATCCTTTGGAGTTTGGATGCCTACACAGCTGCGAGTGCAAGAGTCCCACCAAATCAATAGGAAGACGGGAGAAGTCTGATGCTCTGAGCGCTTTCTCTCCCCGGGTAATCAAACAGCTTCATTTTACCACCCACCATGGGAGAGTTGTCAATTAAAACCCCAACGAACAAACGGGGCCTAATTTTTTGCAATCCAAAGTGGATGAAGAGAAGAATGTTACAATTTTTAAGGGCTGCCTTAAATATGGGTTGACTATTAGTGGTCTCATTATTAGACAACTTAGTTATTGGGTCCACTCTAGATTGTGGGGTTTTTCTAGCCCAACTCATTGGGATTCAAATCGTCTCATCCCTGAGATTCGGGAGGCGTGGCGGCGATCCCACTGGATGGTCGCCATGTGGGGGTCGGATGAATCCGACCCCTCCGTTCGAGCCGACATTCTCTTGTCGGCTCGACTTGTCGGCTCGAACGAAGGGGTTGGATTCATCCGACCTCCACATGGCAACCATCCAGTGGGGTCGCCGCCACGCCTCCCGAATCTCAGGGATGAGACGATTTGGATCCAACTCTCATTGTGGGGATGAGTTTGGTTTTTATATATATATATATATATATATATATAGTCCCTGCAGCCACATGTTCTCTAATTCCAATTTCCTAAAAAGAAGGAAAGCAAAGAGAGAATTCTTGGAGGTTGTAGAATACCCCAATCGCAGGGACAGTTCATAAGGGTGATTCAAGTTCAAGCCAAAGTTTTCCCATCAATATGCAAAAGAAACACACCATTTCAGACCCTATTTTCTCTTTTGTTCCCTTTCCATTATGTTTCAATAGGTGCAAGGCAATGTTTACCAGGTTGATAACCTTAGGTTTCTAACATAAGAATCACAAAGAACACTTAAATCCCCACTGGATGTTATCAATCTGAAGCAAGGGTACTACAATTCAATTTCATGAGACTTGATAGAATCCAAACGAGAATTCAAAATACCAAACTGAAGAGCTGATTTCGTCGTTCAGTTGCACAATTCATAAAGGAGACAAGATAAGAAATTATTGCAGTTAGGCATTCCAATTTTGAAATAACAATCAAATTCAACAATTACTTTCTTTTTTTCCCTGAAAAGATACAAATGCAAAGTCTCCTCCAATGAAGCAATAAAATTTTAAAGGATATTGAAATGAACAGATAAAACACAAACTTCATTTTTTTTTTCTTTTTCTGCTAAACAAACAAAGAAGACTTGCAAGAGAAACACTAGTACTCACGGTAATGGGAAGGTGTGAACGATAAGAGAAAGTCGAGGGCCGTAGTACTCCAGCGCCCGTTTCAACGGGGGCCAAGCGTCCCTGCAACTCGGGCAGAGCGGGTCAAAGAATGCTTCGATGATTATCGTATCCGCATGAGGTAGGTTGTCCTTGTACACGAACCCATCAAACTTGGCAGGAATCAAACCCTGTGCATGAGTCATCCATACGGAGACGTTGCATATGAAAAGCAGAGATGAAAGAATCAGAAATCCCTGCTTCACTTTCAAAATCTCCATCTCTACAACTCCTTCGAATATCAAAACTTGAGTTCCAACTCCCGATTGAAAATCTTTGAATAATGCAATATAAATTGATGGAACTCGATATTTTCTGAGGTTGTATTGATCAGTATTTATAATGTACAGTGGTGTATCATTTTACACTCAATCCCTGATATATGGGATACTAATTTGATCTTATCCATGATTTATAGTATACAGCTAAGAGTGAGGTATCTTATCCTTGATTTATAGTATATAGCTAAGAGTGAGGTCATATCCCTAATTAATAGTAGTGAGGTATCTTATCCCTGCAGATTTATAGTATATAGCTACGAATGAGGTATCCTATCCCTAATTAATAGTATACAGCTAAGAGTGAGGTATCTTATCCCTGATTTATAGTATACAACTAAGAGTGGGGTTGAGATGACTAAGGTTGTTGCATGTGATGAGTTTTGCATGGAAGGTTGGTTAACATATTTTGTGGATCTTTATCATTTGTAGATTGCGTGGCTTGATCCTTATCATTTGTAGATTGCGTGGCTTATAGATCTTGCAAATCCATAGCTCTGGATGGTGGAACCGTAATGGCTTTCAATTGCTGATCTTTTAGAATCATGACACCTGTGGATTGTTGTTTATCGTGGCCCCGCAAACTGAGCAGACTGGAGCAAAGACCAAGTTTGGATCTGAAATGGTGGAGCCGATCTGTAGGAAATTTGTCACACCCCAATTCTGGCTGAAGCAGAAGTGTGAGTGAACCATCACTAAACCAACGGTTCACACCAGGACTCGATAAGACCATATCTGTCACACCCCAATTCCGACTGAATCAGAAGTGTGAGTGAACCGTCACTGAACCAACGGTTCACACCAAGATCTCAATAAGACCGTGTCCACTCATACAAACCATTGCACATAACCACAACCAGAATATAATAAATACAGCGGAAGTCCTTAAATAAAATGAACTAAGCATCTATTGATAGATTTAAATAAATATTCAATTATCCAAATTCTCAAACATAAATAAATATATTTACATCACTTTAATGTCAATAAAAAATAACTGAAACAAATAAAGAAAAATCCTAGAGATACACGCAGAAAGGGCACTCGCATGAAGCGTCATGCTCGTCCTCTCCTGCCTGCACGTTCAGAGCAGCCACGCCTCCATACGCGGCACGTTCATGTAGTCATCCACCGTGTAACCTGCATCAACATCTAAAAATGGTGTGTACACAAGGGTAAGCTCACAACTTAGCTCAGTAAGACAATCAGACAATGTAACATTTATATGCATGAGTAACAATCATATTATATTATGGTCTGGTTTAAGTTTGTAATGTGCTATAGAAAGGATTGGCGGCCACCGCACCTCTATACATGAGTGTGTGAAGCTGCCCAGTAGATCACACCACTGCCACCCCACATGCACCCACCATGGAATAGAGATAGAGCTAAGGCGTCCTGATCAACATCGCCAACACCTTCCCTGATGCCCTACCCATACCAACACGTAAGCCCTTATTGGCGAGGGCTTGCAAACTGGGCTCGCAACTAACCAATCCTATATGTCATCACAGTAGGCCCTATCCCAGCACAGCTCCCTACGGCATAGAGATAGAGCTAGAGTCTGATTGCCAGGCCGGAGACCACAGTATCATGTCCTCCCCCTGATGCCCTACCCGCACCAAGCATGCTAAGACAGAACAATACAAAAGATACACCCTGTCCCAACATAATTCCCTACGGCATAGAGATAGAGCTAGAGTCTGGTGGCCAGGCCGGAGACCACAGTGCCACGTCCTCCCCTTAATGCCCTACCCGCACCAAGCATGCTAAGATAGAATACTACGAAAAGGTGCTAGTGTGAGGAATGATCCCAGACCCAGGCCCTTCCCATTCCACACACCAACGAAAATAATCTCATGCCTAACAATCACATCCTAGCATAACGAGTATGCATGAACAATAATAATAACTGAAAGTAAAGGATGACATGCGAGTATGCACAAACATCAATCTACAGAATCATAGTTATTAACAACAGTTTATTGTCCATTAGATTATTGGGGTTTAGGTCTGATTCCCTTACCTAACGCTCGTTTGATAGCTTGCTCTACGTCGCAAGATCCAAACGTGCTATCATAAAGTCCTGTGCAATATTAGGGTTTAGTTAGAATAATTTTCCTTAGGTTTCATGTTGGTCGAAAAACCAACAATAGTACAAAATATATCTCACAGAGCTGACCGGTGGCAGGTACCGATCGCAACACTGTGGGGAAACCTACGACCGGTATGGTCAGTCGGTCCCCACAGACCAGGCCCCGGAAGGTACCGGTCGCAGTACCAGTCGTACAGGGTGCAACCGGTATGTCTCTGGAAGACCATACGTCCGGTTCTCGACTGCCATCGATCATCCCCTATTGATCCTAGGGTTCCTCCTACACATTCTAGGTCTGAGCAATGAGTTAGAGTTGTTTCCAACTCCATTCAAGTCCTGGCTTTGACGGTCTTCTTCCTTGAACTCGAATCTAGGGTTTACCAACTAGATTAGGGTTTGTTGGCAAAAATAAGGTTTATCGGCAAAATAAGGTTTTAGATCAATACCATGCAAATTAGATCAATACCTGCTTTGCATGGTATTGATCAAAGAAACCTAACCATCCTAGAGTCATAATCCTAGAGTCATAATGTAAAATAAGGTTTAAGCACTCACCGTCGACTGGCGGTAAGGTGTTCTTCGTCGAACGGAAATATCGGTTCTTCCTAGCTTCTCCTCCTTCTTCAGCTTCTTTCTCCTTTCTAGGGTTTGTGAGGATCAATGGAAGGGGTTCTAGGAGGTTTAGAGGTGTTTATATAGGCTAGGTTTAGGTTTAGGAAGCCTTCTAGGATTAGGAAAGTCCTAAGGTTCAGAATTTGGAAAGTAGGACCCGTAGAGATCCGGTTCCGGATCTTGGTAGTCTGCTGACTATACCGGTCGACCGGTACCAATGCCAAGACCGGTACCATCGACCGGTATGACTAAATCACACTTAATTTGGTTCGTTTTGATCCGATTTCATACCTGGTTGTCATCCGCTCGTCCCGTCTGGCCCGGTGATGATTGGAAGACCTGTTACAACATGAAATCAAGGTTTAGATCGGGTTCATGGAGTGCGGGTCTTACAATATCCACTTATAAAAACTATTGCACATAACCATAATTAGAATACAAATAGATACAGCGAAAGTCTTAATATAAATGAACTGAGTACTTCTATTAATAAATAAAATAAATTATCCAATTATTCAATAAACCAAAACATAAATAAATATCTTTACATCATTTATAAATCCAATTGGAAACAAAATAAAATAAGCTGAATCAAAACATCTTAGAGGTACACGCAGTAAGGGCACTCGCATGAAACGTCAT
Organism: Protea cynaroides; assembly: GCA_028583415.1. Lineage (NCBI taxonomy): Eukaryota > Viridiplantae > Streptophyta > Magnoliopsida > Proteales > Proteaceae > Protea > Protea cynaroides. The sequence goes on from CM053272.1 coordinate 53,814,237, forward strand.
GCTCGTCCTCCCCTGCTAGCACTTCCAGAGCAGCAACACCTCCATACACCAGAGCATCCACATAGTCCTCCATAGTATAACCTACATCAACATCTAAAAATAGTGTGTACGCAAGGGTGACCTCACAACTTAGCTCAGTAAGAAAATCAGACAATGCAACTAGCAATATGCATGAGTAACATTCACATTTGGTCAAGTTTGTAAGTTTGCAATGTGCTATAGAAAGGATTGGCAACCACCACCTCTATACACGAGTGTGTGAATCTGCCCAATAGATCAAACATCATTGTCATCCCACATGTACCCACCATGGAATAGAGATAAAGCTAAAGTGTCCAGATCACACACTGTCAATACTTCCCCTGATACCCTATTCATACCAACATGTAAGCCCTTATTGGCAAGGGCTTGCAAACTGGATTCACAACTCGCCAATCCTATATGTCATCATAGTAGGCCCTATCTCAGTATAGCTCCCTACGGCATAGAGATAGGGCTTGAGTCTGATGGCCAACCCGTAGACCACAGTGCCATGTCCTCCCCCTGATACCCTATTCGCACCAAGCATGCTAAGATAGCATCGATACGAAAAGGTGCTAGTGTGAGGAATGATCCAAGACCCCCAGTCCTTCTCATTCCACACACCAACGAAAACAATCACATACCTAACAATCACATCCTAGCATAGCGAGTATACATGTACAATATAATAACTGAAAGTAAAGATTACATGTAAATATGCACAAACAACATGTCACAGAACAATAAATATTAACGACGTTTTACTGTTATTAAGTTATTAGGGTTTAGGTCTGATTCCCTTACGTGACGCTTGATTGCTAGCTTACTCTACGTCTTAGAGTCCAAAATTGCTATCACAAGGTCCTACATGACATTAGGGTTTAGTTAGAATTTGTTCCATAGGTTTTACGTTGGTCGAAAACCAACTGGGTCAAAAACCAACCTATTCTGGACATACCGATGACATATACCGGTCGCAAGTCACTGTACAATGGCGTGATCGGTATAGTCGATCAGACAGCCTTGGCAGGCTACCCGAGAGGTACCGGTTGCATATACCGGGCGCACATAGTGCCACCGATATGGTCCACCGGTATGCCTCCGAAAGACCACCAACTTGGTGTTCGTTTTCCGTCGGTCACCCATTATGCCTTCTAGGGTTTCTCCTATGCATTCTAGGCCTGAGCAACATTTTAGGATTTGTTTTATCTTCTATTCAAGTCCTACGTTCTAAGAAACCTTAGTTTAGCATTCAATCTAGGATTTCTCAACTGAATAAGGGTTTAACGGTAATTTAGAATTTTAGATCAATATCTAGCCTTGCATGGTATTGATCAGTCATCCCCAATACTTAGCTTAGAGAAAAGTTCAGGCACTTATCGTTGGTTCATGAGCTATGGTGTTCTTCGTCCAATGGAGGCTCATTTCCAACCTTTTCTTAGCTCCTTCCCCTCTTCAGATCTCCTTCCCCTCTCTAGGGTTTGTGAGAATCAATCAAAGAGGTTTAAGGAGGTTTAGAGGTCCTTAAATAGGCTAGGATGGAGTTTAGAAAGTTTTCCTACGTTAGGAAAGTCTCAAGGATTGAGATTTGGCAAGCGAAACCCACAAAGATAGATTTCTGGATCTAACTAGTCTGCCCACGTAGAAATACCAGTCCATCGGTATGTAGACCGGTATAACATTATTTCTCTGTTTTGGTTTGTTTTCATACCTGATTGTCATCCTTTCGTCCCGTCTGATCCGATTATGATTGGAAGACCTGTTACAACATGAAATAGAGGTTTAGATAGGCTTTATGGAGTGCGGGTCTTACAACTCCCCCACCTTTAAAAGAAATTTCATCCCCAAAATTTGCATTTAGGTCTCACATAACCCTTTGGTGAATACGTCGGCAACCTAGCCTTTGCTACTAATACAATGAATGAAGATCAATTTTTGACCAACAAGCTCCTGGGTAAGATTTCCAACATCAATGTGCTTCGTTTTGGCATGGAACTAAGGGTGGTATGGTTTCAGTTCGGTTCAGTGTATAAATGGTGAAACCGAAATCGAACCGTTTAATAAACAGTTTGAAAAGTCTTACCAAAATCGATTAGTAAAGGGTTTCGATCTATCGATTTTTAAACAGTTTTCAGGCTGAACGGTTTAAACAGTTTTAACCATAATTTTACAAACGGTTTAGCTTATCGGTTCTAGTAAATGATTGTTTTACAGTTTGATTTACCAATAAAAGCCAAAATCAATGGGGAAGAACTGAGAACAACCGAGCACAGTTGTAGTGGGATTGGGCTTTTTTACTTTTATGGTTTTATATTTCTATAAAATCGAAGATATGATAATACAAAAGGTTAGGATTTAACTCTATTCCTATTTCCTGGGGAACTCGATAAGTTTATCAAGTAAGTGGGTTAATGGTAAGTCTATTCCTATTTCCTAGGGAACTTAAATCGTAAGTAGTAACTCTATTCCTATTTCCTAGGGAACTTAAGCAGTAAGTAGTAACTATATTCTTATTTCCTAGGTAATTCAATTTCTATTTCCTAGGGAACTTATTTGGGTAAGTGATAACTCTATTCCTATTTCCTTGGAACTTGGATAAGTCATGTAAGTGGATAAGTGGGTAATCGCCAACTAGGTTAGTGATTTAGACTCTAGGTTTAACACTATTAGTCTATTATGTATAAGTTATTCAATTTAAATGGTAATAATCGGTTTCAATCCATCGATTAACCTGTTTAAACCCAAACCAAATTGTTTGTATCAATGGTGTCAGCATATACCAAAACCAAACCATTTAATAAACGGTTTATCATTACGGTATAAATGGTTCAATTCGATTCCAGTACACGATTTGGTTTCATTTTTGACACCCTTACATGGAACACAGGATTGAAGTCTAGGGATATAGCCAACCTATTGTCACACCAAATTACAGGAACGGTTGTTAGAGGGCAATGAAGCTCACAAAAAAGAGCACATAACCAGACCACTTCAACAGCAATGTGAGAGAGACATCGGTACCCAAACAGAGAGAATAAAAATATCAAGTAAGTTACTATTGTGTGATGGGGGATGACTAGTAGAAGCATGATACCCTATGTTTGTAACCCTGCCTAATAGGGGGATAGGTACTGGTGTGTGGCAGGAGATGAGAGGGAGGTCTCGACGATGTTCGTTGGAGTATCATCTGGTGGGACTCTCTCTATCACTGTCCACAGTGGGAGACGTATGGCTTTATTCTGGTTCTTCGAGTAACACTAAGGGCCCGTTTGATAACACTCCAGCTCCCATGGAGCTACTTCTGGTCCGGAGTTGTTTTCTACTTATTCTCTGGAGTCAGAATTTTTGGAGTAGAATGCTGATTGATAATGCTGTTCCAGAATGAATTCCAGAGCTGATTGGGAGTAGAATGTTGTTTGATAAAATTTACTCTGAATTGAATCCATAGTTGTTTGAGAGAAGAATCCCGTGTGATAAACAATAATCTGGAAGTTATTTATTTTTATTTTTTAAAATTACAATTGAAGTATTCAATTAAAAGCCTAAGTTAGAATATATATAATTGTAAATTTAAATTTCTCTAATGTTTACAAAATTAAGCGCATAATTTCAAAGTTATTCAATTAATGACATAGCAATTAAAAATATGTGTAATATTGAATTACATCATACTAAAAAGTAACAATTGTATTTTGATAAAAATAAACATAACACAATCCTGAGTTAACCATATTTTAAGGGGTAACACATCATATCTGGGGTAAATGATGATGTCTAGCTAATTGATTAGCAATATGCACTCTCAGTGCATTCATCTCAGGTCCTGTGCCATGCAAATTATCGTTCTCTTTTCAACCACAACATCACCCGGCAATATTACATGATCATTATCTTGATCGGGTACAATGGCATCAAAATCACCCAATTCATTAAATGTTGCGTCGGCCATTTGTTCATCTTTAATGTAGTTATGTAGTGTACAGCAGACAACAACAATGGCACTTCGAATATTCAGGGGATATGATGGCATTAACTTCAAAATTCCGAACCTAGCCTTCAAAACCCCGAATGCTCGTTCAATAACATTCATCAAGGAAGAATGCCTATGATTGAACAATTCCTTTGCGGTTAGAGGTTGACGGCCGGTTCCCCGATAATCACGTAAGTGATATCTATCCCCTTTAAATGGCGTCATATAACCACGAAGAGTCGGGTATCCAGAATCAACAACGTAATATTTTCCTACAGTACAGATTATCATAATTAAATAATAATCACCAAAATATAACAACTTTAAATGAAACTTTCTTTATAAGTACCTGCCGGAGGATGAGGGAATATCAAATTTGTATCTTGTCTCGCATAGTTGAATACCCGACAATCGTTTGCGCTACCTTCCCACCTAGCATATACATAGGTAAATTTCATATTGAAATCACAAATACACATCACATTTTGTGAAAATCCCTGCTTCCTATTCCTATATGGTACTTATAAACCCACTGGAACAAAAGCATCAATATGTACGCCATCAATTGCCCCAATACAATCCTAATACATAAAAACAATTTTGTAAGATGGAAGTGTACACAGTTTGACAAATGATGTAGAGAACTATAATTCAGATCCATACCTTGAAGAATGGCCAGTGTTTTGTACTACATCTGATCTGTGTTGGCACATCATTGAACGAAGGGGGTCGAATGCGCTCTCTACCCAACTTCAAGAATGCTTTCAACACAGTATGAAAAAATCTACTTATGGTCTCACCAGAGTGTTGAAATCTCTCAGAGATTTTTCTATTACTACCTCTCCCCGCAAGGGCCCGAATGAACATGGCAATCTGTTCATCAACTCTAATGTACCGGCTATCTTGTAGCCAGCCACGTTGCTTCATCAGGTTACATAAGTTGACAAACATGTGGCGTTCCATCCTAACCTCCTCATATATCCTATTACTATGCCCAAACATAAGTTCAAACATCCATGATGCACCAGGCAAGTTACTATCTCTACATGGTTCTCTACAATGGATTGAATTGTCAATCTCATCAAGTGCTAGTAGGCTCAATAATCCAAATTCTCCTTCTTCCTCTGTCATGAATAACTCATTCACATCACGATTAATTTGACCATTCATCGAATCTACTGCACATTGATAAATAGACAAAATAGATGAGCTGTTATACTACAAGGTTTTAAAGCACGCCATAAATTTAGAATAAAAAGCATATTGTTCAATGACATGAAAAATAGCCATTCTAGCTTAAATCCATGGAAAAAAAAAAACAGCATCACAAAGTTATAGCCTACTGTTCACAATGCACCAAATAACATGAAAAATCCCATCAAAGTTACAACTTTTCAAAACCATTCCAGAGCTGATAACTACTTGGGGATAGATTCTATCAACCAAAACTTCTTATGATCTTCCATGGTCAAAAATACCTCCCTCCACTCTAGATTCTTTTGCATGTGGTACACAGCACGCACATATGATTCCCTATCCAAATCTGGCATACTGTCCAAAAATTTCACACACGAAACAATTGAAAACCTAGATGATGTTACAATACTAGTGGGAGAAGGAGAAGAGGAAGCAGTGAAAAACTCTAGTCTTGCCCTGGAGTGCTCAACCATTTCTTTGATAGCTCCTGCTATTTCGGATGTCTTCTTCTTTTTCCTAATACCAGTTGGTGTTCTATCAAGATTGTGAGCATTTATGCTCGGATGTACTGGTTCATCACCAAGATCAACAAATGGTGGGGCTGATTGAGTTGTAGTTTGCGGCGTGGATGTAATGTCTATCTCCTCATCATCCTCATCCAACCACTCCTGGGTACTAGCAAATGCATTAGATCCGGTCGCATAAGAATCACCAAAGATATTGCAAAGCTCTGTGTATTGTGGTAGTTCATTTCTTCGATACTTCGCCCACCCTGGGTTTTCCTGGATTCATTGTGTGAATGATTGATGTTAGATCATTAGATTATAAAACCACTATTCTATAGTAGAGGCTTGATTTTACCTTAATCAGGGTATCCCAGATGCTGTCGTCTGAACAGATCACGCTCCTAGTCGGATCATCCCATCCCATACCTGTGGAACGCACCAAACTTCTAAAATTGTTGTACTCGGTCCTCAGTTTGCAAAGCTTGTTCTTCAGTTGTCTAGGATGAAATACTCTACCCACCTTCTCCTCAAGATTCTGCTTTATGTTTGCCCATCCCACTCTATTGAAAGTACTAGTGGTTTTGTTGCCTTTCACTACTTCCTCCACCATAACTGTCACCAAAAGTTCAACATCTGCCTTTGACCATTTCATCATGTCTATTTCTTGTCTTGAACTACTGGTCATTATAGCTTATTGTATGCACAAAATATCATCAATACATTTGGTAAACAATCAAAATAGGGAATGGAACATCAAACTCATAAGAAAGACCCAAGTATCAGATATAATATCAATCACCTACTAAGTGGAACAACCCTAAGTATATAAGATATTCAAAAAACAATGTAAACGAATACCATTCCACCGAAGATCATAGGAAAAATTAATTATAATCATTGTAAGTTACAAACCCCTTTAAACATAATCTATATGTTATCTTGACTGGGAGTGGTTTGCAGAGAAGCTAAAATTTTAGAGATTGATATGGCTTGCTTTTGAATGAATTGAGAGTTAAACTAAACCCCATCTTCTAAGCTACCCCCTCTCTCTCTGTATCTCTCTCTCTCTCTCCTAAATCCATAAGAAAAGTCATGAATATATAGAGGGCTAAAAAATTAATGCATTGATCTAGTTTGTTAAAATAGCAAACAGATTTCCTGAATATATAAGAACAGACTTGTATAATAGTAAAACCTAATTACCAGCCCAGAAAGTTGCTTTCAGACCTTGTAAAGGTACCCATCAAGAAGGCCAAAGTTGGTCTTTTTGTCAACCAAGAGACGTAAATGACCAGAGCAGCCACATTTTGCTCAACACCATATAATAAAAATTCCAACAAAAATATGTCAACCATTACATTTATAATGGATTTCAGGGTGGACACTGTGACCATGGTCACAAAAGTAACAAGTACATAAAGATCTCCCAATAATACTTTAATTTTAAAACCTCAACAAAGATTGAACGAATTGTGCAAGACCAGTGCTCTCATGCCATTTCCGGCCCAATCAAGACACCACCTGGCTCACCCCCAGACCTCCCACTTTCTAGAAACGGAAACCAAAGCTATGAATGGAATATCACCTTAGTTCACCTCCTTTAATTATTATTTTCCCATTAGAACTGATTAGAGAAAGAAGCTCCTTTAATTGTGCAGATGTTCTAAAATGGAACTGATTAGAGAAAGAAGCTTCTTTATAGAAAATCTGAACAAAGCCATAAGCTAGTTGTGGCCAAAGGACAAACAAATCCCAATAGAGCTGCTTTACATAAGAAATTCCACACAGATAACTCCATCACAAACATGAACTAAAGCATTATAGTTAAGCCAAAAAAAAATAAAAAAAGGAGATGGAGCCTGAACCTCTTCCAGCTCCAGGAATAATCTCAAGAAGATAAGATCTTCATTGCAGGATCAATCATTATAGCTCATACTACAATCTGTGTCCCTAACTGGTTTCTTTTCAATGCAGCTCCTTATTGGTATCATATTCTTCCTTCGTTACAAACCAACAGCAAAGAATAAATAAATGGATAAGTAACTCTGTATTATACCACAGATAATTTGGTCATTTACGTAGGGACGCTGACCTATATTGTCCCACCACATATGGACAGGTCTCATGTTTATGAATTACGAACCATATACTGCATGGCAGACCAGAAGGGGAACTGAAAAACCATGTGAGTCCAAACCACAGAATGTTGGCCATGTGCTACAAATAAATGCTAAACGGGTTCCCCCAATGTTCTCCGAATACTGGATTTTGCCATAGTAACAAAACCAAAAGCAGAGTCTACTGAATCACCAAAATTCAGCAAAACAAATGAGGAGAGTAAATAAAAGCCCAGAATCCACTAGTAATACGTACAATTAATCTTAAAATTGGGGAGTCTTAACTATAAAATCAATTTTATATACAGGGGATGGAGCCAAATGTTCATAGTAATAACCATGTTAGACATACTGAACCCAATGAATGCTCTAAACAATAGTAAAATTATTGATTTCTGTCTTCACCAAGAGATAACCTAAATGGGGTTCTCTGCTTTTAACTGTTGTAATATTCACAGTAAAAGCAAATGTCATTTCACATGCATGTGTAGCCCAGTAACCCAAATATGTTTATTCTACAAAACCAGATTGACTAGAAACAGAGTGACAGACCCAACCCATCCACCCTCCATTTCGTTGAACCCAAAGTAGTGGGTTTCCAATACTAGGTCACCCAAAGGGCACGCTTGCAATGCTCATCAACACAAACTTCATAAAATAAGACAGAAAAAAGAAAAAGAAAAAAGAGTATACTGTAGAAGAAGAGGAGGGCAGTGCTTCCAATAGCTAACTATTTTATTGCAAAACAAACAAAACCAATAAACCCCACAGTGAAGGTTTTCTTAACCCCCCAAAGGAGTTTGTTTCACATCTTGCTCCTCGATCTTACCAACTTGACTAGAGTTTCCTGAGCTGCCAAGGTCAGGGCATGATTGTGCCCAAGCATCACTGTCCTAATGCTAATACAACTCTTCACCACTATAAATAATGGATCATTATAAAAATGAAATCAATGAGCTGCAAAGTATCAACACCTCAATAGGTCCAAGCTCAGGCTGACCAAGTTTTTATAACAGAAATCAGAGGGATTTTCTACAAAAGGGATCCAACATAAAAAAAATTGAAAAAAAGTACTCACGAAATTGAAGAAGTAGCAGCACCAAAGCTACACAGTTGCCTGTTGATCTGTTGTCTCCGAAATTGAGATCCGAAGCTACACATCCCACAGTAGAGGAAATTAGTTAGTAAAAACGACATTCAACCACCATAGCAGACATTAAAAAATAAAAAAAGGGTTTCGTAAATGGTGACTATGTGGTAGAGAATCAAAAAGAAACCCCAATCCATGGATTGCCCCAAATTAGGGTTTCGTAAGGAACCTTAACAGGAAAGAACGAGAATGGAAGCAGAAGGGAAAAGGGAGAAGGGAAAAAAGAGAAGGAGAAGGTGCAGAGTTTGGTAACAGTTGGTGATAATGACAACGAGAATGGAAGAAGAGAAGAAGAAGGGAAGAAGAAGGGAAGAAGGAGCCGAGAAGAAGAAGGGAAGATGGAGACGGGAAGAAGAGAAGAAGAAGAAGGGAAGAAGATTGCTCACCAGTCCGCATTCTTTGCAATCCCGTCAAAGGCACACCAGTCGAAGGAACAGAATGAGAATGGAAGAAAGAGAAAAAGAAGAAGAGGGGAAGAAGGAGATGGGAAGGAGACAGGAAGGAGACGGGAGGAAGGAGGCGGGAAGAAGGAGAATGGGAAGGAGACAGGAAGGAGACGGGAGGAAGGAGGCGGGAAGAAGGAGAATGGAAGAACAGGGAAAGAAGGAGAGGGGAAGAAGGAGAAGGAAAGAAGAGGCTTACCAGGTCTCCCACTGCAGCACTGTTCCAGCAAAATCTCCCAGCAAATATCTCCCTCTCTGCAATCATGTTTTATCGGGAGTTACTTGGAGAGACTCCCTCAAGTATCTCCCATCAAACAACTCCCGGAGTGAAGAAGCTACAAATTTTCACTCTGTTTTTTTATCTCCGAGAGATGTTTTCTCACCGGTTCACTCCGTGGGAGTCAAATATTGAACCAGAGTTATCAATCAGCATTCTGCTTCGGATTGGCTCCGGAGCTAAGAAGTAGGAGATGGGAGTGTTATCAAATGGACCCTAAGTGAGTGACCATTCTCTCTCGTGCATAGAGGTTGTGGTCAGTTTCGGTGAGTGTGGACAAACCTTTCCATAGCACATAGCAAACTGTACCAGACCTTGTTTGTTAAATTATATTTATGCATTATTACCAATTTAATTGTTTATTTCTCATTGAGCTCATGTTGGAGAGCTCACCTACGTACGAATTATATTTTTAGATGACGTTACAGTCCTACTATGGCTGAATAAATGAACGTGCCAACCATGGCAAGCATTTCCCAACTGGATGTGTAGACATTTAAAGAAGAGGATCATGGAGACACCTACGAATGCAATGCATGCATGTTTGATCAGATGGAACAGCGCTACTCATTTTGTGAGAACCACACCCGAAATCCCTTAGTGACTCGGATTCCTTCTTGTGCTAGGTCTTAACTTGCCGTTGGATGGAGTACGTGATGTGGATCTGATGATGATATCCAAACCCTTTCGTGCAGAAAGGATAATCTTTCACTTCCAAGGCAATACGCTTCCAACAATCTAAATTCTGTGTCATCTTTGCTCTTGATTGACAATGTCACACCCCAATTCCGGCTGAACCAGAAGTGTGAGTGAACCATCACTGAACCAACGGTTCACACCAGGATCTCAATAAGACCGTGTCCACTCATACAAACAATTGCACATAACCATAATCAGAATACAATAAAATACAGCGAAAGTTTTAAATAAAATGAACTGAGTGATCTATTGATAAATTTAATAAAATATCCAGTTATTCAAATACCAAAACATAAATAAACATCCTTACATCAATTGTATCTCCAACTTAAAATAAAATAAATTAAATCAACATCCTAAAGGTACACGCAGAAAGGGCACTCGCATGAAGCGTCATGCTTGTCCTCTCTTGCTTATACTTCTAAAGCAGCAACACCTCCATACGCCGGAGCATCCATATAATCCTCCACAGTATAACCTGCATCAACATCTAAAAATAGTGTGCACACAAGGATGAGCTCACAACTTAGCTCAGTAAGACAATCAGACAATGCAATAAACATATGCATGAGTAACATTTACATCATGGTTTGGTTTAAGTTTGCAATGTGCTATAGAAAGGATTGGCGGCCACCGCACCTCTATACACGAGTGTGTGAAGTCGCCCAATGGATCAAACACCACTGTCATCCCACATGTACCCACCATGGAATAGAGATAGAGCTAAAGCGTCCAAATCAAACACCGCCAACACTTCCCTTGATACTCTATCCATACCAATACGTAAGCCCCTATTGGCGAGGGCTTGCAAACTGGGCTTGCAACTAACCAATCCTATATGTCATCACAGTAGGTCCTATCCCAACATATCTCCCTACGGCATAGAGATAGAGCTAGAGTCTAGTGGCCAGGCCGGAGACCACAGTGCCACTTCCTCCCGCTGATACCCTACCCGCACCAAGCAGGCTAAGACAGAACGATACGAAAATGTGCTAGTGTGAGGAATGATCCCAAACCCCCGGCCCTTCTCATTCTACACACCAATGAAAACAATCACATGCCTAACAGTCACATCCTAGCATAGCGAGTATGCATGAACAATAATAATAACTGAAAGTAAAGATGACATTCGAGTATACACAAACATCAGTCCACATAATCATAGTTATTAACGATGTTTTACTGTTATTAAATTATTAAGGTTTAGGTCCGATTCCCTTACCTGACGCTTGTTTGATAGCTTTCTCCGGGTCATAGAATCCAAACTTGCTATCACAAGGTCCTACACGATGTTAGGGTTGAATTAAAATTAGTTTCTTAGGGTTTACGTTGGTCGAAAAACCAACAAGGTCAAAACACCTTTCACAGTGCAGACCGATCGCAGGTACCAGTCGCAGATACCGACTGCGGCACTGTGGGGAAAGGTGTGACCGGTATGGTCGACCGGTCCCTACAGACCAACCTCCGGGAGATACCGGTCGCAGGTACCTTTTGCATAGGGTGCAACCGGTTGGTCGACCGGTATGTCTCCGGAAGACCATACATCCGATTCTTGCCTTCCGTCGATCACCCCCTATTTATCCTAGGGTTTCTCCTACACATTCTAGGTCTAAGCAATGAGTTAGAGTTGTTTCCAACTCCATTCAAGTCCTAGTTTTGATGATTTTCAACCTAAAACTTGAATCTAGGGTTTATCAACTAGATTAGGGTTTGACGGCAAAATATGGTATAGATCAATACCTCGCTTTGCATGGTATTGATCCAAACATGACTAACCATCCTAGAATAATTAAAGTAGAGGAAGGTTTAAGCACTTACCGTTGGTTCGTGGTAGAGAGTTCTTCATCCAACGGCAATGGCGGCTCTCCCTCTCCTTCCTAGCTTCTTCTCCTTCTTCAACCTCTTTCTCCTCTCTAGGGTTTGTGAGGATCAATGAGAGAGATTTTAGGAGGTTTAAGGGTCCTTATATAGGTTAGGGTTGAGTTTAGGAAGTCCCCTTACGTTAGGAAAGTCCTAGGATTTGAAATTTGGGAAGTAGGACCCACATAGATCCTTTTCTTGATCTAAGTGGTCTGCTGCAGAGACCATACCGGTCGACCGATACCAAGACCGGTACCATCGATTGGTATAAAAATAATACCATGTAATTTTGTCCGTTTTCATACCTAGTTGTCATCTGCTCGTCCTGTCTGACCCGGTGATGATTGGAAGACCTGTTACGACATGAATTAAAGGTTTAGATCGGGTTCATGGAGTACGTGTCTTACAAACAACCTCTTCTATGCACATAATAACTTTGTAAAGTCTTAAGACAACCAGTCCCTTCCCAAGATGACATCAAAGTCTGCCATCTCAAGTCGAATTAGATTGCATCCAAACTCCGTCCATCATTATGATTCAGACATTGTTCATAATACACATCCAATACAACATCTAGTCCAAAAGGGCTTGAACTAGCAAAATCTGGTTTAAAGGTCTTAATGACACATCTAGCTCCTTCATCTCTTATGATTTTTCAAAGACTATCGTCAATAATCTGATATTGCACTTAGTAGCTTACATCTCTCTTATCACTGCTATTTTACCCTGATCTCTCTTCCATATATCTCGAAAAGCATCTTTTGTTTGGTTACTCTCTACATATCCCAAGTCTACTGATGAACACATTTAATGTGTGAATTTAGGGTATAAAATATACATCTCTTATTCTATTTATGATTCTTCTCGGGTATTTAATATTGATTTTATGTTTGTTGGGTATAGGTGAAAGAATGGAGAAATTTGAGATTAAAAATATCATTTTATGAATTTTTGGTGATCTTGTCCAGTTAACTCACCCAGTCAACTCAGCAGTCGGGCATAAGACGAATTTTATGAGGAGAGCCACAAATTTTGTGTATAAGATCAGCCTTGGACCAAGTCAAAGAGTAACCCAATCTCATGTGAAAGATTCTATTCTCTTGAGAAAATATTCGTTAGTTATTTGGAATCAAATTTACAAGATTGCCATGGCATGGAAGAATGGAAAGCTCCAATCGATTATGAAAGTTTTCAAAAAAAGATAATGATGCTAAAGATATGATGAGTTGGTGCAAGATTTTTTCTACTCAAGAATCGTCCATATACAATGAACCTACAAGATTGGAATTTGGTTACCAAAATTATCTCCACAAAATCTCTTGTAATTCAATTGTAAAGATTGATTGTGATATTTACTCTCTTGTATATATATGTGATGCTCAGCAATAGAAAATCATCCAAGAATTCTATTATGAGTTTTTTTTTAGTTTTGATAATTTATGAGAGAGTTTGAGATTCTTAGTTTTTTTTTCTTTTGCCTTTGGTTCTTCTTGCTTAAGTTTATTTTTATTTATTTATTTTTAAGTTTTAATTTCAGATTTAGAACTCTGTAGTAGGGTAGATAAATATAGGTTGTACGCCATTACTAATTTAATTTAAGGAAGAAGGCTCCCTTTGTAATCGTTTGCACATCGCCTTTGAGTGACAACAAGACGAGCAACGACAGAGAAATCTTCTATCGAGATAAGTTTTTCTTATATTCTTTTACTTTTATTTTCGTTCCTTTCTTGTAATAGATCTGTGTTACTTTATGGTTAGTGGTTTCATAAATTTTTGTACCGTTATGATTAATTATTATTGTTTTTATTGCTTGATTAATTTTTTTGAAGTGATTAGGGTGTTAATCCAATCAAATCCCTTTAGTACGCTTTGCCTTATTTGAGTTAGAATAATAGCGATTCCTCCCTGAGATCGACTCGTTACTGCACGATACCGTGCACTTGCGGTTATATATATATTTAATTCACATCATCTACCTATAAGCATTAGGGTATTTGCTTATATTCTTATTGATTATAACAAACTCATAATCTCACTCGACATTGGGATAACTCAATAGTAATTGTACTAAACCAAGGACTAACAATACAACCATTTTCAATTTCATCCTTGTATCCACTTTTAGATATGCTTTTAGAAATATTTACCTTGTCAAAATTCATTCCGATGTAGCCATCTTTAACTCAGTTCGAGTGCTACCTACTCCTTACTGGTTACTCTTGATAATTCTCACTTCCTGCTTAATTATGCACTCTTTTATAGATAATGACTCAAATCCATATATCTAACAATTTCAAAGTAGATTATCCATTACTTCATCTGAGGTTTCTTGGCTATAGAGATTTATCTAAATCCAATCATCTTCCATAATTTTTCTTATTAATCAAGCCTCTTATCAACAGAGGTCAGAAAATGTAAGAATCAGAATGTTTATCCAAAAGCAATTCATTTCCTTCTTCCAAATTCAATATGATGACGAACACTTGTTTTATTTAGTGAACTTGGGTTTAAAGGATCAAGAGTAAATCTATGGTAACCAAACCAAATATAAAATGAATTGGACCCTTGGTAATTGGTTGCAAGGTGGTCCGAATACATGGAAATAAAGGTTTTATAGCTCTTAGCCTCATGGTTACAGGTTTTATCGAGTATATAATGCCATTGGTCAAGGCATTACAAGAGTAAATCTGGAGAAAATTTTGGAACATCAATAAATCAAGTGTAAATCAAAAAGATGTACATTCAGAATGATTAAACCTTTAACTGTTCATTTAGTTTACATCTGTATTCATGTTGTCGATCATGAGAGTGGCTTAGATTGGTATAATCAGGACTAATTCTATGAAAACAACATCTATAACTCCAATTGACAGGTTGAATCGAAAAGATATCATATCAAGGCACGAGAATTTAAAATCAGGTATGTGCATCCTCTATAATCATAAGAGTAAGTCAATGATGCACCGCATCCTATATAAACCTGTCTAGTTATATGGCCACAATAGATTTGATCCCTTGATAAAAATAGCTGAGCTTTATCTTCAAAAAACATTCCTCAATCCTTGTTGGATCATTCTGCCATGGTGCAGCTATCCCATACCTCGGTGGCTGATAAGGGTAATCGCCTTGATACACTATTTATTGTGCACCAAGGTTTTGCACTGGGGTGTGCATTACTGGGATCTGTTGTACGATAATCACTGTGTTATGGCCAACGCTGGAGGTACAGTGTTACTACTAACTGGTACTGTACTTGGTCTGACCTGGAGTTATCGGTATAGCATTGGAAACTTGGGTAGTGATTCCCATGACAACTTGCATAGCCGATATCATCTGTTGTTGCTCTTACTTTTTGTCGAACCAAGTTCATTACAATCATAGCCAAGGTGCTTGGTAGTCCAGGAGATTGGCTGGAGTGGCCTGGTTATTCATCCTTTTGATTTGCTCCAGTTTGATTATCATTATTTGGCATCTGCTCAGATGGGTTCACATTACCTGTTCTCAACCCAAATAGTAGTGGGGTTAGGTTACAACCTTTTCTTAATGCTTAGCGGGCGATAGATCAGTGTGTAGAGGATCTCACTCTGAGTCTCCATGTCACCCAGATGTATAGTTTTATCTTCTTTTAAAGTTACTCTTATTTTGGTATATGGCCATTGTTCTCCTTTCTCTATTGGATTTGGCCTGAGATTTTTTCCTTTACCTAGGCAAGGATTTAGGCATTACTAGTCATTTTCCTTCTTTTATCATACATCGAGTTCCACATCTTGTAAGTGTCAACTCGGTATTCTAATTTTCTGCTTACAGATTGTAAGACCCGCACTCCATGAACCCGACCTAAACCTTTAATTCGTGTCGTAACAAGTCTTCCAATCATCACTGCGCCAGACGGGACGAACGGATGACAACCAGGTACGAAAACAGACCCATATATGATAAATATTTCATACCGATCGATGGTACCAGTCCATGGAACCGATCGACCGGTATGGCCTGCGCAGGCAGACCACTTAGATCTGGAAATGGATCTCTGCGGGTCTCACTTTCTAAATTCCGAACCGAAGGACTTCCCTAATGTTAGGGGGCTTTCTAAACTCAACCCTAGTCTATATAAGGACCCCTAAACCTCCTTAAATCCCTTTCATTGATCCTCAGAAACCCTAAAGAGGAGAAAGAGATTGAAGAAGGAGAAGAAGCTAAGGAAGGAGAGGGAAGAGCCACTATTGCCGTTGGACGAAGAACACAATACCATGAACCAACGGTAAGTGCTTAAACCTTCCTCTACGTTAAGCGTTATAGAATGGTTAGTCATGATTAGATCAATATCATGTAAGGCGAACTGTTGATCTAAATCTGAATTTACCGTCAAACCCTAATCCAGTCGGTAAACCCTAGATTTAAGTTATAGGTTGAAGATCATTGAAACTAGGACTTGAATGGAGTTGGAAACAACTCTAACTCAGTGCTCAGACCTAGAATGTATAGAAAAAACCCTATAATCAATAGGGGTGACCGACGGAAGGCGAGAACCGAGTGTATGGTCTTCCGGAGACATACCGATCGACCATACCAGTCGCACCATATGCGATCGGTACCTGCGATCGATATCTCCCTGAGCCTGGTCTGTGGGGACCGATCGACCATACCGGTCGCACCTTTCCCCGCAATGCCACGGTCGGTACCTGCGACCGATACCCGTAACCGGTCTGCTCTGTGAGGAGTGTTTTCGACCCAGTTGGTTTTCTGACCAACGTAAACCCTAGGAAAATTATTCTAACTCAACCCTAATATCGTGTAGGACCTTATGATAGCAAGTTTGGATTCTGTGACGCGGAGCAAGCTATCAATAAAGCGTCATGTAAGGGAATCGGACCTAAACCCTAATAATTTAATAACAGTAAAACATTGTTAATAATTATGATTCTATGGACTGATGTTTGTGCATACTCGCATGTCATCTTTACTTTCAGTTATTATTATTGTTCATGCATACTCGTTATGCTAGGATGTAACTGTTAGGCATGTGATTATTTTCGTTGGTATGTGGAATGGGAAGGGCCTGGGGTCTGGGATCATTCCTCACACTAGCACTTTTTCGTATCGTTCTGTCTTAGCATGCTTGGTGCGGGTAGGGTATCAGGGGGAGGAAGTGGCACTGTGGTCTCCGGCCTGGCCACTAGACTCTAGCTCTATCTCTATGCGGTAGGGAGCTGTGCTGGGATAGGGCCTACTGTGATGACATATAGGATTGGTTAGTTGCGAGCCCAGTTTGCAAACCATCGCCAATAAGGGCTTACGTGTTGGTATGGGTAGGGTATCAGGGAAAGTGTTGGCGGTGTTTGATCTGGACGCTTTAGCTCTATCTCTATTCCATGATGGGTGCATGTGGGACGACAGTGGTGTTTGATCCATTGGGAGGCTTCACACACTTGTGCATAAAGGTGCGGTGGCGGCCAATCCTTTCTATAGCACATTGCAAACTTAAACCAGACCATAATGTGAATGTTACTCATGCATATGTTTATTGCATTGTTTGATTATCTTACTGAGCTAAGTTGTGAGCTCACCCTGTATATATATACATGTTTTTAGATGTTGATGCAAGTTATACTGTGGATGACTATATGGATGCTCTGGTGTATGGAGGTGTTGCTGCTTTAGAAGTGCAAGTAGGAGAGGAAGAGCATGACGCTTCATGCGAGTGCCCTTTCTGCGTGTACCTCTAGGATGTTGATTTGTTTAGTTTATTTATTTATTTTCAGTTGGAATTACAATTGATGTAAGGATATTTATTTATGTTTTGGTGTGGAGAATAATTGGATATTCTACTTAAATTATCAATAGAGTACTCAGTTCATTTAATTTAAAACTTCCGCTGTATTTTATTATATTCTGATTATGGTTATGTGCAATGGTTTGTATGAGTGGACACGGTCTTATTGAGATCCTGGTGTGAACCATTGGTTCAGTGACGGTTCACTCACACTTCTGGTTCAGTCGAAATTGAGGTGTGACAACTTGGTATCAGAGCTCTTAGGCTTTGTCCAACAGACCATATTTGCACTTAACTGAGTCGATGAACTGAGATAGGAAGAATTTAAAAGTCTTAATACAAATACACCTTAAGCACTTGTTTGATTTTTGAGACTAAATACCAAAGAGCATAATGTACTATACTAAAGGTGGAATTAATAAATAGACATGCTCTAGATAGGAACCTTAATAACAAGTGAAAAAAAATCATAAACTTCTATTAAATTAAAAAAGAAACTGTATCAAGAGTTAATTGTACTACAGGATACAGTCCACAAGCCGGACAGTTACCCTGTTATAATAAAAACCATGCTGTGAGGAAGAAAAAAATAAAAGATTTGTCATGGGGATGGGGGCATAGGAGGAATAGGGTCAGTGATATCATAGTCACGCTCATACACAAATTTGGGGTTTGAGGACCACCATGTTGGAACTAAGTGTACCGCTTTGGTGGATTCCATCCAATCTTCACATGACACCCACAAACCTTAATTTGATCAAAACTTGACAATGCCACCTTTGGGTGTACATCGCCCTTACAAAAGCATTTACAAGTACACAAACTTTGAATTTGAAGACATCATGATGAAACTAGGTGTACCACTTTGGTGGGTTCCATCCAATTCCACAATGATATCCCCAAACCCTACTTTGCAGCACATTGTGGGTCAATAAATAAAATCTCATGCACACATAACTTTCTACATGCATCTGGTACAAAAATAACTGATAAACAAGTAGAAAACTACAAATCAGACTAATTTTGGGACACCTTTTAATCAAAAATAAATTTTCCAAATCACCAAACTGTGTTAAACTATGTACCAAACTGTAGAGCATGAAAATACGAACACATTGCAAAAAACTACGTCAAAATTTGATGCTCCTAGCGCCCACAATCGTCGATCAAAGTCAGCACTTGCATTCTTGCATCATGAACCGGTTACGAGCGGTTCAGCCTGGGTCGGTTTGGTCTGGCCGAGCTCGGTTATGGGCGGACCGAACCCACAAATTAAAACTTTTTTTTATTGCTTTGGTCTAGGCCAAACCAAACGGTTTGGTCTTTAAACCGAGCCGCAAACCAGCAGTTCAACCTCCGGCCCTACTAACCCACCCATTCGGGTTCTCGGACCCACTTTCCGAGTCGTTGAGTCGGGTTTTTGGGTCAGAAATTTGGGTCATCGTCCAGGTTCACGGGTTGCAATTTCAAGTCCACTGGTCGGGTTACCGGGTCAAATATTCGGGCTCATGGATTGGTCTTGGGTCACACGTGCATCCTGAGTCTGGTTTACGGGTCCCCTTGGGCCCAACAGGGCTGGTCTAGGCTCGGGTTCAGTCCAAGACTGGCCCAGATCGGCTCGGTCCAGTACGGGGCTGACCAAGTGACGTCAGCCCTACATTTTCCTTTTTTTTTTTTTTTTTTTTTTTAAATTGCCACCGGCGCATGGATCTCACGTGCTTTTTCAGGCGGCGCGAGAGAGCGCATCAGGAAACTTCCGACGACCAATCTTATGTCGCCGGCTCCGTCTCTCCGAGAACTACAATCTATGAAATTTATTTTACTTTTTAACGGTCCAAAATTTTTGTAAGGGTCCAAATCATAGACAAGTTCATATGAAAAATTTGAGAGAAAAATCTCTCCTTTTTCCAATCCAATCAAACATGAAGTCTTTACAATGCTTTCCCATTGATCCTAAATCTATGTAGGTGGCTCTGATATCACTGTTAGATTTTTTAGATCTCCTTTGAGTTTTTCTCATGGAATTTTTCATGAACCCTAACGAACACACCACACAGATTACTAGAATACAATGGGTATTGAAAAGAGATGATAAGACACATACCTCTTACTGTAGATTGATTTTCGATTGTTTTCTTTGCTTTAATGCTTGGAATGTTTGGACCAGAGTCTTCCACAGCCTGTCGGGATCCCTTGACTTTCTCTCTGCGTATGGGAACATGAGAAGAAAATAACTCCGTGGCTGTAGGGACTCAAACCATTAGTATTTATAATACCACCCCCAACCCTGGACCAGTCCCACAGTGGACCAGGTTAGTCCATCTCTAATCATACTTAAATCGATCTACTTGTAACTAGACTCCCACTGAACCAACTCAACTAATCTTATAATTAATTTAGCCCATAAAATATCTTACAAAAGACATCTCATGTTTTTTTACCAAATTATATATAAAATGTTTGGTTATGCCTAGGCTAAATATATTTCCCATTTTATCCATTACAGTTCTCTACCTAAACCACTGTGCCTCTATGGCTTTGCCCTCACTCCCTCCCTCTGCCCCCCACCTATGGCATCTCCTTCCCTCTCGTGGCCCTCTTCCCCCCTTCCTCATCCGCTGCCTATCTTTCAAATCAGATTTTTTTTTTCACAGTGCAGGTGATAGAATTGGGTGCCATGGGGCAGCCCTTCTTGAGGGAGAGGAGTAAAAGGGGATATTTGATATATATGTACATCCAATTGGATCGGACTTAAGCCTGGATCTCTCAAATTATATAAAACTTAACATGCCAACAACAGCCATTGTGATGCTTCTCTATAATAATTGGAACTTGGTCAATGGAACCCTAAAACATGGGGGATTCAAATTCTCCCATGCCCCTAATGTCGACATGAAGAAATTCAGTAGCTATCATCCACTGTGCGTGTATACCAATACATCGGTATATGCACACAGTAAACTACAACCCTGAATTTCCTCATATTAACATTTAGGGGCATGAGAGGATTAAAGTCCGACATGGGGTATTCCAAATGGATTCAAATCCTCTAATGCTCTTCATACCGATATGAGAAAATCCAACGGGTGTCATCTGTTATGCACGTATTCTAATACATCGATACGTGTGTACATAAACTACAGCTTTTGGATTTTCCTATCTCAAAGATGAGGGGGAGTGAGAGGATTTCTAAACCGGCCAGACTTTGTTATTTTTAAGGGGTACTATTTACTTTAAAAAAAAAAAAAATTGTCAAACCCCAAATGAAGTTTCATGTTTCATGACTTCCATTGCATTTGTTAATGCGTTTCGGGGTTTGGACGTTTGGTGAAAATCCTAGAGGCTTCGATCTCCCATCTACTTTTCTCTCCGAACTCAAAGAGAGAAACCGCTGCGCTAGCTTCCCAACTGTAAGCTCCAGGCACTGCAACTTAAATCCCTAACGTATTCACTCTCACTCATAGCCCTCGAACTGAAGCTTCAGCTACAATGTCGGCGATGCTGGTAATCCATTTGTTTCTTTCATTTTCTGTAAGAAAGGAAACATCCGCTGTCTCCGATCATTATTTTCAACCCTAGTAACTGTTTCTATTTCATATCTATGTCTGTTTCTGAGCCTGTGCTCTTGCCTATGTTTTGCTATGTATCTGTTTGTGTGAAAACAGCAACCCCAGATCATTCTGTTGAAGGAAGGTACTGATACGTCGCAAGGCAAGCCACAGCTAGTGAGCAACATCAATGCGTGCACCGTAGTAGCTGACACCGTGCGTACAACCTTAGGCCCGAGGGGGATGGACAAGTTGATACACGATGATAAAGGAAATACCACTATCTCTAACGATGGAGCTACTATCATGAAACTCCTCGACATCGTCCACCCGGCGGCGAAGATTCTTGTTGATATCGCGAAGTCACAGGACTCTGAGGTATTAATGGCATAGAAACTCCCCCCCCCTCTGTCAGTGATTACGAACTAGTACCCTGGATCGCTAGTCAATAGTTAATGAGTGGAATGGAATGTAATCATTGTTGTGTCCTACGTCTGATCCATACAGTAGCGTTAGAGTAGACTGCTATTTTTCTCTTCCCCGCAGTCTTGCCCTCAAGGTAGATATATTTAAGTTCATATTGGCGTGTTCTGCTCCATTTCCGCACTCATCTAACTCAGTAATAACAGAGTGATCTCCCTGGGAGTTCAATAATGTTGGTTCTATTTGAAGAAATGGTTAATGCGCTCAAGAATATGAAGCCACTTGGTACTGCTGTCTGTGGGGGAGTCCCCTGTAGTGTGTAGTTTCTTATTAGATGGTGGTAGTCTGTGGGATTCAGTTAAGTGGGGCTAGGTTCTGGGGTAGTTGGTTTCATCTACAGTTGGTGGTCAATTTTAGTAAGGACTGAATCTTCAATTAATTGGAGACTCACAGTCTTCCTGGCTAATATACTGTTTAAAAATCTTTCCTTATTTTATTCATAATTTTTTTTGGGTAAATTATTTATAATAATATTTACTTAGCGTTCAAATGGATGTCATCCCAAAATTTGGCGAGTGCCTTTTTTTTTCTTCTTCCGTACTTACTCTATGCTTACCTTGTAGATTTCTTGTACATGCTCTCTGTTTTATTTACCATGTCAAGTTTATACTTTGAGCTTTGCCCTTTGCCAAATATAGTACAACCTTGTAGATTTCTTGTACATGGTCTCTGTTCTATTAACGTTTAACGTTTAAAGTTTGTAATGTGAGCTTTGCCCTTTGCCAAATATAATACAACCTTGTAGATTTCTTGTACATGGTCTCTGTTCTATTGACGTTTAAAGTTTGTAATGTGAGCTTTGCTCTTTGCCAAATATAATACAACTTTAGCTAATAAGAGAGGGGTGTGGGTGTAGAGCAAAAATTATCCATAGAACTAGTTGATATTTATGCAATGCGACCGACCGGTAGGAAGAGAGGGGGAAATTGTTTGATCAATTCCCTGTTTTGGTCCTGGTTTGTCTTTCCAGCAGTAGCTCTTCTGGAAGAATTACAGCAGCGGCAGCAACAGCAACAGCAACAGCTTGAGTTTCTAATTCTTGTTGTAATTTAAAATTATTTTTATTTCTGTTAAAGTTTTCTAGAAGCTTGATTACAGATTAGGTATCTGTTAGAGTTAGTTTTGAAAAAGTTTTATAACATTAATTTTGATCAACAAAGGCTTGCTGCGGTTTGTTTCTCAGTGCGCATTCACTGTGTGTGAGGACTGAAGTTCTCCTTCGGCTTTGGGTTGATTCGCTAGTCCATGCGAGGGAGGATTTTTGCTCCTGTATTTGCGGCCAGCACCTCTAGTTCTCTTGCAAGTTCTTCTTGTCAATTCTTTTCCTGTGACCTGCTCCTGACATCCCAACTTCAATAGGACAGTACCAGTCCTTTTCAATATTTTGAGATTACCATTGTTATTGGACCAATTTCCAGCAACCTGCAGCTTCACATATCGCTTACAATCCTTGAAATTTCATCCCTTTTATGCCAATCCTTGCTATATAAACCCTAATTTCAGAACCCCAGCATAGCTGACTCACATCCATCCCCTGTTCTGGCTGCCAACCACAGAGATTCCATTGCACGTTGTGATCGTTTGAAAATTTCCTTCATATTTTAGTCATAGTTATAAATTACCAAGGTCCAAGACCACGCCTTGATCCTGGTTTCAGCTTATTCAGACCCCTAGATTTTTAGATATACAAAAAAATCCTATTAGTTTAAAACTAGTTTTAAATAAGAACTAGCAGAATCAGGACCACCAATATGGAGAAAACAGAGCAACTAAAGTAGAAAATTAATAATTTGCAACAGAGAAATCAGATATGCCTAACTTTCTGGTCGAGTGATAATCTGGGATGGGAGAATATGACTGCACAGGTGACTCCAATTGCTACTAAGACTTAGGAGAACAGAGTAGTAGTTCTGAAACTAGAATTCCATCTAATAGTTCTCAGTAGTCAATAGTACAAATCAGAAATAGGGATGAAACTTGGGCCGGTTCAACCCGGGTCCTGGTCCAACTGGCTCTAAATTTTGCCTGAATAGCCTGGCTCAACATAAGACCGAAAATTTATGAGCCAGACCGAGCCTTGGCCTGATTTGTAGGCCTGGATCAAGCCCAAAATATATAAGATTCATACAAGCCCGATTATGGGCCCCGTCGCTTAGCCTAACCCCGATTAGCTTGAAGCCATTATCTGTTTGCCCTCATTATGGATGATTTAACTAGAAACATTCAAGATGAAGTTCTTTGGTGCATTTTTTTGCCGATGATATTGTTTTGGTGGATGAGACAAAAGTAAGGATTAATGCCAAGTTGGAGCTATGGAGATCAACATTGGAATCAAAGGGTTTTAAGATAACTAGAACGAAGATGGAGTATATGGTATGTAATTTTAGTCACACAAGGACGGATAATGAGGTGGTGAAAATTCTTGAGAGAGAGAGATACAACAAAGTGATCATTTTAGGTATTTAGATTCAGTCATAGATAAAGAAGGAGATATAGAGGATCATGTTTCACAGAGGATTAGATTAGGATGGATGAAGTGGAGATGTGGTTTTGGAGTACTGTGTGATTGACATATTCCTTTAAAACTTAAAAGGAAATTTTATCGGACAATTATTCGACTGACTACGATGTATGGAGCGGAATGTTGGGCAGTTAAGAAGCATTATATAAATAAATTTAGTGTTGCTGAGATGAGAATGTTGAGATGGATGTGTGGTAAAACTAAGAAGGATAAGCTAAGGAATGGTCGTATTAAAACGGATTTGAAAGTAGTGCTGATATATGATAAACTACGAGAAAGTCGTTTGAGATGGTATGGTCATGTTCAACGGAGGCCGTTAGATGCTCTTGTACGGAGGAGTGATTTGATTCAGATTGAAGGATCTTAAAGAGCTTGGGGCAAGCCTAAGATGATTATAGGGGAAGCGGTGAAGAAAGACATGCATAGCTTAGGCCTTGTTTCAAGTATGACATCAAACAGAGCTGATTGGAGGACAAAAATCCATATAGCTGATCCCATTTAGTTGGGATAAGACTTCATTGTTGTTGTTGTTGTTGTTGTTGTTGTTGTTGTTGTTGCTGGAACCAACTATGTCACTTTCTATAACCCCTCCAAAAAATATATAAAAATAAAAATAAATAAAAAAAGAGAGAGGGAGACAAAAAAATTGTCTAACCCATTACCTTTTGAGCTTAAGTTCAGTATACAGAAACCATGAACTTGCTAAAATATAACATGGTGTTATTAATTCCACCAACAAAGTGATACCAAGATATAAGTAGTTTAAAATTTCAAAAACAGGATATTATTAGCGACAAATTTGAAATTTAAAAAAAAAAAATCTGAATTGAAATGTGGATTATTGGTGGGGCACCAAATCATAGTTTGTTGCTGATAAGGCACATTGTTGATTGTACACTATTCAGTCCACATGTGCTTCACTAGTCAAATTTCGGACCTAAATATTAAGTGGAAGAGTCCCAAAAAGTGTGTCCAAAGTAACAAAAAACTAAAAACACGCCACTAATATGAAATGACGTTCTTGTTATTTCATGAAAATTTGTTTTCACTTTTAAATGACTTCCTTTCCTTGTTTAGGGATTTGGTCAATGTCTTATATTGTTTGTTTGCCTTTTATGATTGTCCACCTTTTGAATCAGTTGTCTCCACCAAGGTTCAAAATCTCGGATCTTGAGGGTGTCTTGACCCTTGAGAAAACAGAGATTACCTAGATCTCGGTGAGAACCTGTCGAAACTCTCAAAGGGTAAAAATGGGAGTTTCGACAGGTTTTTTGTTGGTTTTAAGCTTTTTTTGATGTTTTAAGACCATTTTAAGGTTATATATTGTAGGAAAATACTAATTTAACATATATAAACACTTTTGGAGCATAAAAAGTTATCACATTGTTGGAAAATCATACATTCATAAATCATAAATCCCACAAAATGACATAACTCACAAGTGCTTATAATCTGAAAGACTTAAATACTCAAAATGAAATAATAGCTTCCCATTAGTCCATCCCATTGTATTTTTTTTTTCATTTTTTAATTGTTGGAAAATAGCTTTAAAATCAAAATAATAAATAGATATGCAAGAAATTTTTTTTGAAAGGGTGAGGTTGTAGATTAGGATAATGTGTCTCACATATATGAATTTCAGGATGATCCAGGATGATCCAACATGTATTGAACATTTTGATGTAAAAAAGTAAGTTTTAGGGGAAAAAAAACCATAGCACAAATAGTAGATTTGCCAAAAACAGGTGAAGTGGAGCCTCCAACAACACTTTGGTGGAGAGATTTACAAAGAACAAGTAGATTTAAGGCTTAGATGCAAGTTGGAGAAGAAGTAGAGGAAGAATGAGGGAAAACAGAGGTTTTTTGCCCAAAAGAAGACTCTCGGTCGAGAATCTCGACCAAGAATGACATTTATATTAAAAGCCAGTTTGAAACTGGTCCAAGACTGGTCGAAACCAGTCGAGATCTGGTTGAAACTGGTCGAGACTTGTTTCGAGTTGGTATCTTGTCTCGACCCAGTTGAGATATCCAAGAAAATCGAGATCTCGGCGAGATTAACCATACCTCAAACAGTAGATTTGCCAAGAATAGGTGAAATAGAGCCTCCAACAATATTTTGGTGGAGAGATTTGCAAAGAACAAGTAGATTTAAGGCTTAGATGCAAGTTAGAGAAGAAGTAGAGGAAGAATGAGGGAAAACAGAGGTTTTTTTTGCCCAAAAGAAGACTCTCGGTGGAGAATCTCGACTGACAATGACATTTATATTAAAAACCAGTTTGAAACTGGTCCAAAATTGGTCGAAACCAGTCGAGACCAGGTTGAGATTTGCTCGAGTTTTGAGCTGATATCTCATCTCAACCCAGTCGAGATACTTGAGAAAATCGAGATCTCGCTGAGATTTTGAACCATGGTCTCCAGTCTCCACTAGTCAAAAAGATAGTTGGATAGGAAACCCTCAGCTTAGATTAGTCAAGTATCAAGTTTCAAGTTTCAAGTTTCATCTATGGCAAATGGCTTAATATCTTAGGACTTTAGTTCCCTCCCTCCAAGGGGGGTTCTTTAGAAGTGGTCTTTCGTGTGTGGTGGGATTGTGTAAAGATGGTAATAAATTTACTTGTGGTGGTTGGTGATGAAAGCTAGTAGCAATACAATGTTTTTAATTAATGGGTGCTGACTTTGATTACAATCATAATATGAGGGTCGAGTTATCTCGGTTTCGACTCTTATCGAGTAGAGAAACCTTAGGCCTGTATTGATTTGTTCATAAACTCAACCAAGTGTGAGGACATAAGGTTTTCCCTCCATGTCCTCTCTTTTGTGGCTCGAAAGAAAGTGTTTGCATTTGAATGAGAACACAGGGGTTGTTCCTCAAGAAGAGATCATAGGCTTTAGCCTTATGATCTTGTCCACCCACGCCAATTGACGGAAGTAAATTTGGATTCGCCACCTAGATTTAGGTTTAAACCCTCTAAAATTGTCATCTCACTAAGAGAGACATCTAGATCAAGCTTTGGTTTTCAGAGATTAGGTAAGCATCCAGGTTTCAATTTGGGAAGGTGTTAGTCACCCAAATTGTCCAATCTGAAAATCGGTCTTCCATGCTATTCCTTTCCTATACTCTAATGTTCTGACATTCATGGTCAATGGATAGGTTTTCTGCGGATCCTAAACCAAGTTGTTAGGTTTTCCTAACCTAGGTTTTGCCAAGCATGTTCTGAAAGAAATAAAGAAAATAATTAATGTGTAGGGATAAAATTATGATTGCATGACGGACCAATCAAGCCAATTTGATGAAATTGCAGAATCCTAAAACCTATAATCTTATCGGACCTCACACATATGCACACATCTCTCAACGGGCCTAAACTCCCTCACTCACTTAGGTTATGTTTGGTATCATTTTTGTTTTTGTTTTTTATCTATTTAACAAAAATCATTTTAAAAATAATTTTTGTTCAAAAATAAAATGTTGTTTGGTAGCTATAATAAAAATAGATGGTAGAATGAAAAACAGATTTGGCATACTATATCTAAAAATGATTTTGAAAGTCTTCCTCTTCCTCTTCCTCTGTCATGGAGCGTCTATTCCTCTTCCTCTGTCAAGTGATCCAATCTCAATTGAGAAAGAAAAAATAGGAGAAGGGAGATAAAACATTAAGAAGAAAAAATTATATAATAAAAACGAAAACAAGGGAGACAGCGACCACTGTTTTAATGGAGACAAGAGGCCATGATGAAAGAGAAGGAGTTGAAAAGAATGAAACCCTAAAAGAACCCACATCAAATACATAGGGATTATGTAAAGAAATCAAACCAGGAACCGTCTTTGGAGAAACGACGTCGCCTCCGTTGGAATGATTGTCGTCGTCGTCGCCGTCAGAGCTGTCTCCAGGACGAAGTTGCAGGTCTGCGTCTTTGTGCTTTACTTCCGTTCGTCAACGAGAAGAGTGTTTGAGGGTTTGATTTGGGGTGGTTTTATAAAAGAAAACTAAATTATTTTTTTAACCCTTTATTTTAACACATGTTTTAAGTGTTTTGTGCAAAACACAACAAAAATAATTTTTGAACAAAAATCAAAAAGAGGTTGAGACCTCTTTTTGAATTTTGACTTGTTTTTATTTTTATTTTTCATAAATAACACTCATAAATTATGCCAAACCTCTTCAAAACTATAAATTTAAACAAAAATCAAAAACAAAAATGATACCAAACACAGCCTTAAACATGATAAAAAAACAAAACCAAAATTTGAAATCGATGAACTGAATTTGGGGTCTGCCGAGATTGCCTACGTAACTTTGGAAATCTTCTAAGAATCAGGTTCCCCATGTAGTTTGAGAAAGAAAGACCGATGATAGAAAACCGGTTAAACCGATATTTGAAACGAATGATTGAAAATCAATTTTTGAAAACCAAGATTTGAATGAGTTGAACCAATGTGTAAGCCGGCGGAATGAGTTCGGAACATTTGTCCCCAAACTGCTTACGTACCTCGGAATGGTCCGGAAATCAAGTCCAAACGTAGTTCAAAAGAGAGGGATGTGTGTCCATAGCCACCAAACAGGCATATGGCTAACTAGAAAGTAAAAACCAAATTTAGATAGAACTAGTCAAAGTAGACCAAAACATTTGATGGACCAAATTTGGGAAACCTACCCAAATTGTTTATGACCAAGAATTAGGTCATTGCGTATTTCAGGTGAGTGTGTCCATAGCTAGTAATCAGGCATATGGCCCACTAAACCAAGATTGAAGCCAAACATGGATTCCTATTGCCACTCGTCAAGCAAATAGGTCACCTAAAGCAAACTTGAGAAAACACGATTAAAAAACCAAAATGCCGGAAGAAACTAGACGATTAAACCTTTGGACCGAATTTGGGAATTTGACCCAAGTTGTCTACGTATCCTGGAGACATTACGTCTCCAAGAATCAGGTCCCTGTGTAGTTCGGGTTTAGGGATGATTGAAATTTGCAGAGTTCCTATTGCCACTTGTCAAGCAACTAGGCCACTTGGACATTGCTTGAAAGCAGTTTTGAAATCACCCAAAAGGGCATTTTTGTCCTTCTAGAAAAGGATTCCCTCAGACGAGGTCAGATCCACAAGGGGAGAAAATTTAAGGGATGGAGATCCCTCTTAAAAAATAAACTCGTTAGAGTCCCGCTTGATTCAGACAAACTCCTACATACAATGGGGGGGCATGGTAGATCTGTGGGTGTAGTGAAAGGGATACAGTGAGGAGATTGGGATCATTCTACTTACCTTGACCCATATCCTAAGCTAAAGGTGAAGTGGCTAAATAGCCTCTTAAATCGGGCATGCCCCTACCCTGTAGAAATATGTGGATGCTCACTTAGCACATCCCCACAGCTAGACAATTCATATGTACAAGAATAGGGCAAGTATGCTAAAAGCTATGTACAGGAAACAATAGCTATGCTAAGCATCTTATATGATATAACAATTCTTAGTAAGCTTATTTAGCAATCAATGAAGGGAATAAAAGCTAAATCCACAAACAATTCTACATGACTGATGCAAGTGACAATCTGTAAGCATGGGAGTAAGGAAAAAAAAATCATATATCCACATGGACAGCAATAGGATATTCATAAAAGCAATAATTCAAAGTGGATAGTAATAGAACACTCATGGGAAATTAATCCAGATACCTAGACTGCAAGAACACACTTAAATAATGACCTTCTAATCATGTGAACAGCAAAAACATAGTTAAGAAATGATATTTAAACATTTGGGCAGCAAGGTGTACTCATAAAAAATGACAACAAACATGTCCCTGGATTGCAAGGATGCACATAAAAAGTGATGACAATCTGTCCTCATTTGGACAGCAAGGATGCACATGAAGTGATGACAAATCTGTCCTCATTTAGACAGCAAGGATGCACATGAAGATGAACACAAATCTGTCCTCATTTGGACAGCAAGGAATATTCAGAAAAAAGATGATTTATCCACCACCATATCTATCCACACAAAATAAGACAGGTAAATCCAAAACCCAACTGACACAATTGTGGGATCTCTCAGGATTTTTGACACAAAACCAGGAAAAGTGCTTTAAAATCATTTAGAAATCCCGAAAGAAAAGTAATTAAAGGCTTCATCTATTGAAATCCACATTGAAGGGTTCATGAAGACAAGATAAAAATCACATCTATACAAATTTGACCGAAACCCAAATCCCATTAAAATCTGCTCAAGAAGAATTTAAATCATGATTTGCAAAAAGCTAATTTAAAAGGTTCAAATCCATAACCCGTAAAAATCGATTCTAGGATGCTTCAGGATTTAAATCTGTAACCTGTAAAAATTGGCTCAAGGATAACCCAAAATTGTAACGCTATCTGCTCATGAAGATGAATATGCTGAAATCATGACTTTTAAATCTACTTAAGAAATTAGATGGACTAAACCCAAAAAACTGCCTTCATCATCGAGATCCAGAAAATCTAGGCAGCCAAAAATCAATCCAGTTTGAAGCATAAAAGCATGCTGATAACCAATCCTGAGATCTTTGAGATAAACTCTAACAGAGTCAAGCATACAAGCATCCAATAAATTTGCAAGGGAGAAAAAACTTGACTAGCGAAACCGAGGGAACAAAACAGTCCACCACATAAAAAATCTCTATACAGTTTGAACATAATAAAAGCAACTGAGCTACATGTAGCTTTTCTGGTTTTGTGTCAAAAATGGCTGAGAGATCCCACAGTTGTGTCAGTTGGGTTTAGGATTTACTTGTCTCATATTGTGTGGATTGATATGGAGGTGGAGAGGTCATATTTTTTCTGAATATCTCTTGCTGTCCTAATTGCTGTCCTAATGAGGACAGATTTGTGTTCATCTTCATGTGCATCTTTGCTGTCCCAATGATGACAGATTAGTGTTCATCTTCATGTGCATTCTTGCGGTCCAAATGATGACAGATTAGTGTTCATCTTTATGTGCATCT
The DNA here is from genome assembly GCA_028583415.1 of Protea cynaroides. Classification (NCBI taxonomy): domain Eukaryota; kingdom Viridiplantae; phylum Streptophyta; class Magnoliopsida; order Proteales; family Proteaceae; genus Protea; species Protea cynaroides. The sequence goes on from CM053272.1 coordinate 53,845,782, forward strand.
TTGCTGTCCAAATTAGGACAGATTTGTCATCACTTTTTATGTGAATCTTTGCTGTCCAGGGAGGCAGGGACATGTTTGTTGTCATTTTTTAGAGTATACCTTGCTGCCCAAATGTTCGAATTTCATTTCTTAACTATATTTTTGCTGTTCACATTATTAGAAGGTTATTTAAGTGTGTTCTTGTTGTTCAGGTGTTTGGATTAATTTCCCATTAATGCTCTATCGCTATCCACTGTGGACTATTATTTTTATGAGTTTTCTATTGCTGTCCATGTGGATATGTGATTTTTTTTTCTTGCTCCCATGCTTACAAATTATCACTTGCATCACTCATGTAGAATTGCTTGTGGATTTAGCTTTTATTTTCTTCATTGATTGCTTAATAAGCTTGTTAAGAATTGTTATATCGTATAAGATGCTTAACGTAGCTATTGTTTCTTGTACATAGCTATTTAGCAACATACTTGCCTATTTTTGTACGAATGAATTCTCTAGATGTGGGGACATGCTAAGTGAGCACCCACATATTTCTATAGGGCAGGGACACACTCAATTTAAAAGGCTATTTAGCCACGTCACCTTTAGCTTAGGATGTGGGTCAAGGTAGGTAGAATGATCCCAATCTTCTCACTATATCCCTTTCGCTGCACACATGGGTCTACCGTGCTCCACGTTGTATGTTGCAGTTTGTTTAAATCAATGCGGGACTCTAATGAGTCTATTTTTTAGGAGGGATCTCCATCCCTTATATTTTTTCTCCATGAGTGGGTCACGGGAGAGAGCTCTTGCCTAATAATTGGGAAATTCTTTCCATGACAATAATAAGGTGATGAGATCATTCGTGGGGTGGTGGGATGTGATGAGCTGATCGAGAATCTAAACTGACCGTGCTGTGAAGCGTTTAGATAACCAAGATGTCAAACTCCGGGTTGAAAGCGGAGGCCATCTAGCATCCTTTTTTCTTTGAATAAATTTCAGCTACCACCCAAAATAGTTTTGAAACATCACCTACCACCCAAAAATTTACCACCGTTAATCAAATAGATCCACTCCGTTAAACATATACCGTTAGTTCTTGATGTCATCTGAAATCAATCTTAAAATGGCCAATAATACCCTCTTCTTCTCTCAAGTTCTTTTAAAAACAGTAAAAAACCCTCTTGCTCTGAAAGTGTTCTTCGCCGACGACAATATCAAGCTTCATGCTCTTTGTGCATCTCTTTATCTTCGTTGATGCCTATGCCATTCTCAAATCTGTGCATCAAACCTCATCATCGAAGGTTTTGTGGAGAGCCAAGCGACAAAAATAGCAGGATTTCGGGCGCCTGGAATTTCTAGTAGATCTGAAGCACTGATCACTAAGAAAAACTTAATCCCCTGGATTATACAGTTCAGTATGAAGGTTCTCCCCTGGATCCATCAGAATTCAAAACGAAAGTGTTGGCAAGTACCAATTGGTTCTTTCAAGTTAATCGATGCCTCCTAGTTGATTTAAAGAACAAGGGAATATTATCCTCCTCAAACTCCATCAGGAATCTGCAACTGCAAAAACCACTCATTCCTAAAACCTGGAATATTATCCTCCTCAAACCAGGGAAGATGAGAGAAGAGTTAGAAATCAGGGAAAAAAATATTAATATAAAAATAAATTTTTTATTTTCACTCTTTCCCTATTAAAAAAAAACCCAATTATATAATATATTAAATAAATTTATTTTTCAAAATAACCATAAAATAAATATTTTTCTCCTTTAATATACCCATATAAAATCAAATCACAATTAAAAATTTTTAATAACCATCCAGTGGGAGCTCAGTGTATCATTATTCCATTTTCTTCAGACTGTAGGGACCCATCTTCCTGGATTAACTTGTACTTCACATAAATCTCTCAGATTATTCTCACCATCACCATTCACCGGCTTAAACTCCCACATAACGCATCTCTCATTACTTTTATTTCATTTAATCTATTCTCAATATCCATTACTATATACGATAAATTATCTTTATACATTTATGGATTACAAATATTTTTTTATACAACTATTTCAAAAAAAAAAAGCAAAGAAGGAAGGGTTTCAGAGATTTTTTTCGAATCGCTCTAAAGGTAAGAGTTGTTTGCTCTTCTCCATGGCTTCCTTCTTCAGCACGGAATTGCTGTTCTCTTGGCTAGTCTTGTTGCTAAATCTGTTGCAAGTTCAGCATCACTGATGCCTTTGGCCCGAAAATCTCGATCTTCCCCCTTTTATTAGGTTAGCGCCGACTACATCGCTCTGAAATTTTTCCTCTGTTTCGTCTTCTTGAACTTGGTCCGATTGTCCTTCATTTCCCTAACCATAGTCTTTGATCTCCAGATGGTTCTTCTCCATAAGCTCACTGAACAACAACGAACCCACCTTCGACAACCCTTGTTTTTCTCGATTATTGCAGAGAACCTAGTACCTTTCAGGCAATTTTTTTTTTTTGGTAAAATTTTTCAGGCATTGATTTGTGCATTTCAGAGATACAATAAATTTGTTAATTTCGTTATGATGGAAAAAAAAAACAAAAGGGTAAAAATGTCTAACAGTGATTTCAGTATCTTCCGTCAGTTACTTGGGTGTAATTGATGTTTTTTGAAAGTTGTGGGTGGTAGGTGATGTTTCAAAACTATTATGGGTGGAGAGCTCTTGCCTAATAATCGGGAAGTTCTTTCCATGACAATGAGAAGGTGATGAGATCATTCGTGGGGTGGCGGGATGTGATGAGCTGATCGAGAATCTTAACTGACCGTGCTGTGAAGCGTTTAGATAACCAAGATGTTAAACTCCGGGTTGAAAGCGGAGGCCATCTAGCATCCTTTTTTCTTTTTATTTTTTATTATTTTGGATGTGGAGGCTATACATAATACTGCTTCACCTGATCCATGTTTGTCAGGTACTGTAACTCTTCACTATTCAGATCGACGAGGTGGATTGCCTTCCCAGGTAGAATCTCTTAGACTATGAAAGATCCACTTTAGTTTGCATGGAATTTACCCCTTGGATAATGCACTGGAGCCCTCTGTTCTTTCAGCACCAGAACTCCCACTGCCAGATGGCGAAAGTGTACTTTCTTATTGAACCTTGAAAGTAGCCGCAATTCTCTGTCGATACTTCTTCATATTGTCACTTGTTTTGATTCTCCTCATTGATGAAGTTTAACTCTTCAAATCTAGCCTGGAACCATTCAGCCTTTGAAATTTTGCATTCTATTAGGACTCTCAATGACGACATCTCCGTCTCCATAGGGAGTACCACTTCCATGCCGTACACTAAAGAGTTTGGTGTTGCTCTAGTAGAAGTCCTAATCGACGTTCTGTAGGCCCTGAGTGCATCTGACAATTTATTTGTCCAGTCAGTATTGGTTTCTGTCATCTTTTGAAAGATAACCTTCACATTCTTGTTTGCTGCTTCGACTGCCCCATTTGTCTACAAGCAATAAGGAGAAGATTTGTGTCTCTGAATATGGAATTGCTCGCACAATTCTTGGACCTTCCCTTTGAAGTGTTGATCCTGATCTGAGATTGGAGCATGAGGCATCCCGTGTCGGCAGATGATATGCTCTTAGAGAAATTTGGCTACTTTGTTCACAATGAGCTTTGCGTAGGATTGAGCCTCTACCCACTTCGTAAAATAGTTGTTGGCAACTAGAATAAACTTGTGCCCAGTGGAAACCTTTGGATGGATCTTCTCATTAAAATTTGTTCAAGAAGAATTTTGCAAAAAACTAGTTTAACATGTTCAAATCCTTATCCCGTAAAAATCGGTTCAAGGATGCTTTAGGAATTAAATCCATAACCTGTAAAAATCGGCTCAAGGATAACCCAAAATTGCTATGTCATTGGCTCAAGAATATGAAACCATGCTGAAATCATGACTTTTAAATTGACTTAAGAAAATAGATGGACTAAACCCAGAAAACTGCCTTCTATCATCGAGATCCAGAAAATCTAGGCAAACAGAAATCAATTCAGTTTTGAAGCATAAAAGCATGCTGAAAACCAATCCTAAGATCTTCGAGATAAACTCAAACTAAGTCAAGCATACAAGCATTCAATAAATTTGCAAGGGTGAAACAACTTGACTAGTGGAACCAAAGAAACAAAACAGTCAACCACATAAAAATCTCTATACAACAACAATAAAGCCTTATCCTAACTAAATGGGGTCGGCTATATGAATTCTTGTCCGCCAATTAGCTATGTTCGGTGTCATACTTGAAGCAAGGCCTAAGCTATACATGTCTTTCTTAACCACCTCCCCTCGAGTCATCTTAGGTCTGCCCCTAGTTCTTTTAGACCCTTCAATTTGAATCAAATCATTCCTCCGTACGGGAGTATCTAACATCCTTACCTTATCCTTCCTAGTTTTGCTCATATCTATCTTAACATCCTCATTTCAGCTACACTAAGTTTATCAATATGGTGCTTCTTATCTGCCCAACATTCTGCACCATACGTCATAACCGGTCGAATGACTGTCCTATAGAATTTTCCTTTAAGTTTTAAAGGAATACGTCGATCACACAACACTCCAGATGCATTACTCCACTTCATCCATCCTATTTTAATCCTCTATAAAACATCATCGTCTATATCACCTTCTTTGTTTATGATTGAACCTAGATACCTAAAATGATCGTTTTGTTGTATTCTCCCTCTTAAGAATGTTCATCACCTCATTATCTGTCCTTGTGTGACTAAAGTGACACACCATATACTCCGTCTTCGTTCTACTTATCTTAAAACCTTTTGATTCCATTGATGAGCTCCATAGATCTAACTTTGCATTAATCCTTGCTTTTGTCGCATCCACCAAAACAATATGTTGAGAGGATGAGATTGTATGATGAGATCATGTGGACACGATGGATTAACCATCGTGTGGTTTAGATTAATTTATCTTTATGTCTAAATTCATTGTATTTATATCTAGATTCATTGTAAACCCTAATACGGTCTCACTTACCACTTTTTTTTTTTTTATATTCATTTTCACATTATAAATAAGAGGATCTTTGTCTATTGATAAACAAGTCAGACCATTCTCTACATGGTATTAGAGCCATAACCACAACCACCGCCGCCCTTCCTTTTCCTTCTCCTCTTCTTCTTTTTATTTTTTATTTTTTCTCTTGAAGCTGCCGCCTCCTGTAAATACCACTTCCCATCACCGCCAGCACCACTACCGCCATTGCCAAACCTCCTTCACCTCCAACACCACTACCGCCATCACCAAACCTCCTTCACCTCCAACACCACTACCGCCATCACCAAACCTCCACCATTGTCCTACCTCCAGCACCACTACTACCATCGCCCTACTGCCAGCACTCCATCGCTGGTAACCACCATCACTATCATCCTATTGCCATCCTTGATCTAATCATGGTCTAGAAGATTTGTTTCAATTTTTTTTAATCGACGTGTATCCCTATTGGTATTTTTTGAGATCAATCCTAGCACTTATACTGATTTTCTGTACCAAAATTGAAAATCGTGTTTGCTGGACTTGAGTTCTCGTCTTCCATAAAGGATTGGTACACGGCCCATTTGTTTATATATACAAATTTTTTTATCATGTCTGAGGTGACTTCTGCGGAATCTAAATCCTTCAAACTGGAAAATTTTACCATTCCTACTAATGTCACCAAACTGGATAATGGTAACTATTTGATGTGGTCTCGATCCACACAGCTTTCCATCACTGCTCGAGGGTTATCTGACTATATTACAAGTACGGAACCTATACCGACTGAAGGTGCAGTCCTGAAAAAGTGGACTACTGAGAATTCCTTGGTCATGCAGTACCTCCTCAATTCTATGCAACCAGCCATAGCTGAGGGTACCTCCTGTTGGATACTGTTGCCCAGATCTGGAAATCTGCAAAAGCAACATATTCTTTGGGGAATTATGCCTTGATTTATGCCATCCAGAAGAAAATTTCTGCAACTTTTCAGAATGAATTAACTGTTTCAGATTACCATACTCAATTACGTAGTCATTGTCAGACTCTGGATTTTTATGATGGTTTTCATGCCAAGTGTGACTCTGATGCAACTCCGTATAAAAAACGTGAAGAGCAATACAGGGTTTAGACTTTCTTAGCAGGTCTAAATGTTGAATAGGATCCCATTTGATCCCAGATTCTGAGCAAGGAACCTTTCCCATCTCTGGAACAAGCTTATGCCATGGTGTAATTAGAAGACCAACGGTGTACTACTATGCTCTCACCAGCACCTCTTGCTAGGTCAGCTCTCCAGACAACCTCTGCACCAAACTCATTGCCTTCTAAAGACACTTCTTCCAATAATCCTGTGAAGTGTGAACATTGTGGTAAACTATGGCACACCAAAGCTGCTTGTTGGAAGCTCCGTGGTAAGCCTGCAAATTTCGAAGCCAAACGGTGTGACAAACTCCGGTAGCGTCCCAAGTTCTTCAAAGGTTCCCAGGCCCATCAAGCTGACGCCCAACCTCCAGCCGATCCCAGTCAGGTTCTCTAAGCTATAAGACATTTGCTTCAACCATCGACTACTGCGCCCTTTGGATCCTCCACAGTTCCTACTTCAGGTTCCCACTTTGCTCACTCCGATATGTGCTACAGTGCATCCATGGTCTCTAATCCTTGGATTATTGACTCTGGTGCAACCGATCACATGACTGGTAATTCTAGTGTCTTTTATCAATTTGTGTCTACTCCTGAAAGTACCTCTATCTGTGTGGCTGATGGAACCCTATCCTCTTTATCCGGAAAAGGTTCCATTCAGTGCACCCCTTCTATAAAATTGCAGTCTGTCCTTCATGTTCCTACATTTTCCATTAATCTGTTATCCATCAGTCGTATTACTTCTACTTTGAACTGTAAGGTTATTTTTTATCCTTCTTATTGTTTGTTTCAGGATCTGGAATCAGGGAAGACGATTGGATGCGGTAGGTTGTAGGGTGGTTTATACGTGCTTGAGGAAGGTTTTACCCAGCCTACTTCCGCCGTCCCCGTTCCCAAACTTTATTCGGCCTCCTCTGATCTGCACTAGTGGCACCAGCGTCTCAGACATCCATCTTTTACTATTTTATCTAGTCTTTTTCCTTCTCTTGCTAATAAATGTAAACATGGCAAGTTCATTTGCAAAGATTGTATTCTGGCTCAGCATACTCGTTCATCATACAGTCTTACATTTCATCGGAGTAATAATCCTTTCCGTTTAGTACATTCGGATATTTGGGGACCCGCTCGAACTACATCTATCACTGGTCACCGTTGGTTCGTTACGTTTATTGATTGTTCAAGAGTGAGGTTTTTCTTGTTTTTGTCTGTTCCATCAGATGGTACTGACACAGTTTGGGACTTCGTTGAAGATTCTCCGGAGTGACTATGGTTGCAAGTACCTTGCTAATGAGTTCCAAAGTTACCTTGCTGATCAGGGCATTCTTCACCAGACTAGTTGTGTTCATACTCCGGCACATAATGGAGTGGTTGAGAGGAAAAATCGTCATCTCCTTGAAGTTGCTCGTGCCTCAATGTTTGCTTGTCATGTTCCCTCGCAGTTTTGGAGTGATGCCATTTTTACTGCTGCATACCTCATCAATCAGGTTCCTACACCAATCTTGGCTCATCGATCCCTGTTAAACCTTCTGCTTGGTGACGACAGTCATATTATTTCCCCTAAGGTATTCGATTGTGTCTGCTATGTGCGCAATCTCTCAGTAAACTTGACCCTTGAGGGTTTGGTGTCTGTTTTTGGGTTATTCTTCAACTCAAAAGGGATATCAATGTTATCACCTACCTTCTCATCGTTCCTTTGTTTCCATGGTGGTTATTTTTCGTGAACACCTTTCCTACTTTCCTGTGCCCCATCTTCGGGGGGGCCTCTATTACAGGAAGATGGTCCTAATATTATACCAATGGCTAGTCCGCTTTAGGGGGAGACCAACAGAGATACCCTGGCCGAACAACAACCTAGTCCTAAAGCTCATCCTAGTCCATTTGCAGACATTGTTCCTCTAGCAGTGGAAGGAGATTCTACTCACATTTCACCACACTTACAAGTGTATAGCCGTACCAACCTTAAGCAGGGAAAGACCACCACCAACGCACCTACACACATCCCTTCGTCAGCCTTGAAACCAGAGACTGGATCAGAAAGTGAGAATTCTTCACCTGGTAATACTTCTTCTTCTGAGACTGATTCATATTTACCTATTGCTCTTAGGAAAGGTGTTAGGTCGTGTACACTGCACCCTATTTCTCAGTTTGTCTCCTATAAATGTTTTTCCCCTTCATATCGTGCATATTTTTCCACATTATCTTCTGTGTCTATTCCCACAAGATGGCAGGATGTAGTCGACCATCCAAAGTGGAATGCAGCTATGGTTGAGGAAATGAGGGCCTTGAAGAAAAATGAGACTTGGGATCTTGTTAGTCTTCCGCCAGGAAAGAAGACTGTAGGATGTAAGTGGATCTTCACCATCAAACAAAAAGAAGATGGATCCATAGAGTGGTACAAAGCTAGGCTGGTAGCTCGAGGATTTACTCAGACTTATGGACTCGATTACTAGGAAATATTTGCTCGTGGCAAAAATGACTATCATTAGGGTCATCTTAGCCTGTGCAGTTTACTTTGATTGGGATTTGCAACAACTGGATGTCAAGAATGCACTCCTCTACGGGGAGTTAATTGAAGAAGTGTATATGGATGTGCCTTCGGGGGTACCTTGTCTACCACTACAGGAAGAGTTTGTAAGTTTGAAGAAATCTTTCTATGGACTCAAGCAATCTCCAAGGGCTTGGTTTGGACGGATTCACTGGGCAATGACCTCTGTTGGATATAAGTAGAGTAACTCTGATCACACACTATTTATCAAACATAAACAAGGAAAAATAGCTGTTCTCATTGTTTATGTTGATGATATTGTGATTATCGGCAGTGATGATGCAAAAATCAGACATCTGAAGTCCTTCTTAGGGAAAGAGTTTGAAGTGAAAGATTTAGGAAAGTTGAGATATTTCTTTGGTATTGAGGTAGCTCACTCCACCAGAGGTATTTAGTTGTCTCAGAGAAAATATATCCTTGACCTTTTCTCAAAAACTGGTCTCTTAGGGTGTAGGCCATTTGATACCCCTATCGATCCAAATGAAAAATTGGAGGGTAAGATTGGTACACCGGTTGATAAAGGGCAGTATCAACGTCTTGTCAGTAAATTGATATATTTGTCTCATACCCGACCCGACATTGCATTTACAGTAAGCCTAGTGAGCCAATTTATGTATGATCCGTATTCATCTCATATGGATGCTGTTATTTACATATTGCATTATCTCAAGTCTGCTCTTGGAAGGGGAATACCCCTCTCCTCTAAAGGTCATTTTAGAATTAATGTATACACTGATGCAGATTGGGTAAAAAATCCAGATACACGGTCAATTTCAGGATATTGTACCTTCATTGGAGGGAACCTTGTCACCATAGTTGTCAAGGCGACAAGGCAATCCAAGGCGTATGAGGCCATTCTGAGTGCCTAATATTAATGCAATATATATATATATATATATATATATATATATATATATATATATATATATATATATATATATATATATATATATATATATATATATATATATGCAACATTCTACATAAATAGTCAACATTTAAAACATAATTTAATTAACATGAGAACCGACAAGGTAACAAATAATGAGTTAAGTAGGCAATACGTATTTATGACTAACATTTGCAATACGTATTTCTGACTAACATTTGCGTACTTCTAACAAATTTGACCGAAGTGTAACTCCTTTAATATAGTTTAGATTCAAGCATTCTCGAATTCGTTGCAAGGCTAGCATAATCAGTTTTCTAACAAATCCGAGTTATAATGAAGGAGTTATACTCCGGTCAAACCTTATTCGAAGTACGCGAATGCTATTTAAAGTCGTCTGAATGTAAATTATTTTTTGGGCATCAAAGCAAGAGATTATTTTGGCGCGCTCTTGGTTTTTATTGTTGCTTTACTATAATAAGATTTATGAAATTTTTATATTTGAAAAAAAGCCTAGTATTTGGAAGTTGAAAATCGGCCCCGCACCCAAAAATACAGTTTTTGTTCTTGAACTATGAGGGTTGACTTTTTATCTTTTTGGAATTTTAATTTTATACTTTTTATTGGATTCAAATTGGGGGGGGGGGGGGTATTTGCTTATTTATTAATAATATCTTAAGTAAATGAATATTTACTTAAATGATATTAGTCATAAATAAATACTGTCTGATAAGTGTTGTTCCTGAAAGACAATGAAAATAAGGCGGTCGCCTAGGGTAATAAGGCGTCCTAACGCGATAAGGCGTCCTAGCGCCCAAGCTTACAAAATCCGCCCAGACGCCTAGGCAACTAGGTGACGCCTTGACAACTATGCTTGTCACAAGGCATAGCAAGAAGCAACATGTCGTAGCTCGATCAAGTGTAGAAGCTGAGTACAGAGCAATGACACAAGGAATCCGCAAGCTATTATGGCTAAAAGGGTTACTCAAAGATTTGGGTGTCCACTCTACCCAACCTATGAGGTTATTCTGTGACAATAAGGTTGCTATTAGTATAGCTCATAACCTAGTACAGCATGACAAAACCAAACATGTGGAAGTGGATTGGCACATTATCAAAGAAAAATTGGAGAGAGGTCAATCTGTGTTCCATATGTTGCCTCTAACGATCAACTAGCAGTTATTTTCATTAAAGGGCTTTTAGGAAAACAATTTCATTCAGTAATATCCAAGTTCTGCATGATAGATATACACACCCTAACTTGAGGGGGAGCGTTGAGAGGGGGAGATCGTAAGATGAGATCATGTGGACACGATGGTTAATCCATCGTGTGGTGTAACCATCGTGTGGTGTAAATTAATTTATCTTTATGTCTTGATTCATTGTAAACCCTAATAGGGTCTCACCTACCACTTTCTTTTTTTGTATTCATTCTCACATTATAAATAAGAGGATTTCTGTCTATTGATAGACAAGTCAAACCATTCTCTACACAATATTATCAGCGAAAAGCATACACCAAGGAACTTCGTCTTGAATGTCTGGTTAGATCATTCATAATGAGGGTAAACAAATAAGGGCTTAAAGCTAATCCTTGATGTAACCCCATTGTAATTGGGAATTCATGACTTTGACCCCCCCACGGTTTTCACACTAGCCACCACATTATAATACATATCCCTAACTATGTTCACATATTTGCTTGAAACGCATATCTTCTCTAGTACTTGCCAGATTAACTCCCTAGGGACTCTATCGAAAGTTTTTTCTAGATCGATAAAAACCATATGGAGGTCCTTCTTGCCTTCTCTACATCTTTCCATGAGTCTCCTAAGCAAGTAAATAGCCTCTGTCGTGGATCTACCTGACATAAAAATCCCTATCCAGTTGGAACATAATAAAAGTAACGAAGCCACATGTAGCTTTTTTGAGAGCTTCGAAGGGGTTGAAACGACAATGCACTTAGAAAGGAATGTGGAGACACATGGTCAGGCATACATAGGAATCTCCAATAAACTTGTGGAAAGTAAAGAAGCCTAAATGAATGATGGATATAAGAATCTTTGTCGACCTTACAACACTTAGTAGGAAATACCTATTTATGTCTAATACCATTTAAGTAATAATTTTATATTTCATTTACTTAAGATATTGTTCATAAATAAGCAAACACTATTCATTAGAATTCAATAAAATAGTCTACAATTCAAATTCTAAAAGATAAGAAGTTAAATTTCCAATTCAAGAACAAAAATCGAATTTTTGGTTGTGAAACGATTTTCAACTTTGAAATGCTAGGATTTTTTTTTTAAATTTAAAAATTTCAAAAATCTTATTAGAGTAAAATATCACAAAAAACCAAGAGTCTGCCAAAATATTCTCTTGTTTTGATGCCTAAGAAATTATTTTCATCTAGGGCGATTTTAAGTTACATTCGTGTACTCCAAACAAGGTTTGACCTGAGCTTAACTCTTTTAATATAACTCGGATTGCTTTAATCCCTAGCTTCGCCCCGCTGAAATTATTCAAGCAGTATTGGATTTGTTGCAAAGTTAGCATAACCAGCTTCCCAACAAATACGAAATTGCTTGAATTCAAGTTATATTGAAGGAGTTATATTGCGGTTAAGTCTTGTTTGGAGTATGTGAATGTTATTTAAAGTCGCCCTGTATGAAAATAATTTTTTGGGCATCAAAACAAGAGATTATTTTGGCTCACTCTTGGTTTTTAGTGATATTTTACTATAATAAGATTTATAGAATTTTTAAATTTGAGAAAAAGCCTGACATTTGAAGGTTAAAAATCGCCCCTGTGACCAAAAATCCGGTTTTTATTCTTACACTATTTTGAAAGGTTTTTTTTTAAAACTAATATGGGAATAGGTGTAAAAAGTTTAAAATATGCTACAAAAAAATCAGATAAAAAAGGACATTTTTGGGCTCGAAACCTTAGTTTTGAGTTGACTTGGGAAAGATCCCCAGTTTCGACAAAAACCTGGGTCAAGTTGGTTTCGAGGCTGCTCAAAATCGGCCTTGGAACCGAAACCTTGAACCTTGATTACAATTATTATGATTTTGATATTACATTTTTTTTTAAATTATTGTACAAAAAAATCAGATAAAAAAGGACACTTTAGGACTTGAAACCTTAGTTTTGAGTTGACTCAGGAAAGATCCCCAGTTTCGACCAAAACTTGGGTCAACTTGGTTTGGAGGCTGCTCGAAACCGAGACCTTGAACCTTGATTACAATTATTATGATTTTGATATTTACATTTTTTAAATTATATTTGTGCTGAAGATGTTTTGAAAGTTAGTTCTTCACCTTGTGATGGGGTTACTTTTTCTAATGGGAATGTCATGGTTAATGGCTTTTGTTACTTGGACGTCTTCCTTTTGTAGTGTTAATTCAATTCAATCGTTAATAAATGGGCTGTGAATTAGGATTTGCTTTCTTAATTATTATTAAATGCTGAGCCTGCTTGAGGTGTTAAAGTGAGCCAGGCTAGGGCTGGCCCCTAGTCTGAGGTGTATACCAGCAGGCTGGGCTGGGTTGAGCATACCTTGGCCCTGCCGAAGCCCTTCCTGCTTACATCCCTAAGGAGAAAACCCCAAGGAACAGATTATCAGAAGCTAGAATGGAAAATTTGAGACAAATCTGACCAGTATTTAGTGAGATATCTGAAGTATAATGTGACCAGAACTTGGGTGAAAAACAGGGGTGTTGCTGGTTTCAGAAGTTAACCTAAAAAAATGCACTAGAAGAATTAGAATCTAGAAGAGGTAAAATAAGGCTCCAACTAACCTGTGAAGAGAATCCACTATTCCAGTAAGCAATCCACCTTAATATTGCTGGAAATCCATCCAAACACACCATGAATCCATGCCCTAGTTGTCAAATGCCAAGGCTACCCATGGCACTAGAGGGGCACCTAGGTGTAACCAAGGCATTGTAAGAGTACATCTTCCATAAGAGGATTTATACAAATGGGAGGGGGTTAGGGCAACAATTTTTATTGTTTCTAATACGTATGCATGATTTCATGCATTATGGTGTATATATGTACTTTATACTTCCAATAAAATTACTGCAATTGGCATCAATTAAAAAATAAGTAAATAAACCTAATGAGTTTTGATACATTAACCAACCACTTAGGGGTTGAAAAACTGCTTGGACCCCTAGGCGATGCCTTGATAACTATGATCCATGCAGCTAAATCTTGAATAAAACTTCAATAACATTTACCCATAAAGTCGTGGTGAGCCATAGGCCAGTACATCCACTTATAGGATTCTCAAACTGACACCATAAAATGACTTAGAATTCGAACTACTATTCTCTAAATATAGAATTCATAAACTGACACTAATACTACTATAATGACTTAGAATTCAAACTATTACGTGGAATAGTAAAATCAGATATGTAATTGACACTGCTTCTCAAACTAGGACTCTAAAACAATTGCATAAACTAAAAATGTAAATCCAACCAGTAATGGGATTCTAATCACCTAAGGATTAAGGTTTCGAAAACCTCAAATAAATCCAGAATTGCAGGGATGGAGCCAAAACAGTGTTGGAGAAGCTTAATAACATATTTCAAAACAAAGTCTGATTGACCTGAAATTGAGTTTTAGTTTTCAGTTTAGAGGGGTAAACTAATCTACAAAGTTTTAAGGAATTCTACTGGAATTAGGATTTGTCCAGATTCCCAGTTATGCAGGAATCCTACTGGAATTAGGATTTGTCAAATTTGTTAAATCGATAGCAGGGTTTGAAGGTACAACCAGAATTTGATTAGGACAATAGTCAGTGATTAATTAGGAAGCAGAAAACCACACAAGACCATGGGTAGGCCCCAAGGAGAGTTGAACTCATGACCTCTTTGAGGTGCTGGTCTTTACGTACTGAGCTAACCTCTTGGGGCTCTGAACACTTTTAATTGGGTGTTCATGGATGAAATAACATCCTAAACTCCTTCAAGGCCATTGTCAAAGGCTTTAGGTTGTTTATGCCAAATGATTGTTCCTCTTACATTTTTTTTTTGGTAACCATTATAATAAATGCAAGATATATCTTGTTTCTTCAGTGTGTCAAATGATTTTGGGAAGTTTATAAAGAAATGATTTCTAAACTTCTTCAAGTGGGTATATTCAACTTGAATTGTGTTTTAAACACCTTCAAGGTTCTTAATAAAATCCGTTAATTAGTTTGCTTGGATGATTGGTCATCTCACACATTCCCTCATTAGTAACAATTAGTTTGAGATATGCCTGGTCAAATGTGGAGGTTTGTAGGTTCATTGTATGAATTGATTTGTGTGCAAGATGCTCATAGATGCAATTGATTATCAACTTATATTTCTCTTTATATGTTGGTTTTCTTTAGAGTTCATTCCTTCTGTTGGTGGGGAGTACACATTGACTACTTTGTACATTTCTTAGATCATATTTTTCAAAACCCTCTGGAGTTTTCACCCCTTTTGTTGTGTGCAGGTTGGTGATGGAACCACCACTGTGGTACTTTTTGCTGGGGAGTTTTTGAAAGAGGCCAAGCCTTTCATTGAGGACGGAGTACACCCTCAGAATCTCATACGGAGTTATCGAACTGCATCCTCTCTTGTATGGTTACTGAAGTTCAGCCTTTTCATGTTGCTGTGATGCTGAATTATCTCCATCCTAAGCTTTTTAACTCTTGTGTCAGGCTATTAACAAGGTAAAAGAACTTGCAGTAAGTATAGAGGGAAAAAGCCTGGAAGAAAAGAAAAGCTTATTGGCCAAATGTGCTGCTACAACACTCTCCTCAAAGCTCATTGGTGGAGAAAAGGAGTTCTTTGCTTCTATGGTTGTGGATGCTGTCCTTGCTATTGGCAATGATGATAGACTAAATATGATTGGAATAAAGAAGGTATACGATTTCCTATCCAGAGTATTTTTAATCCCTGTTGTTTTTCTTTTTAAAACCTAAGTAGTGGATATTTCTTAACAATATCTGACAAAATAATCGATTTGTTTAAAACTGTTGATTGGTTCTTCAGTAGACATGTTTGTTGTTTGTCATGTTCTTTCTTTGGATAGCTTCTACTAATTCTTTCTTTCAACACCATCATTATATTTTACCCTGCTTGAACTCTCCAGTTCCTGTAGGTTTTTTGCCATAGTTAAGGGCTTGGACTTTTGATGGGAAGGTCATGTTTAGATTTTAAACAAATAATGATTGATTAACTAGAAGGAAAATATTCATTGATGCTGTGTTGAGAATTCAAATGGGATTTGCTTTTTTTTTTTTATTTTTGGGGGGGGGGGGAGTTTTATCCTATATTAGGTGAATCTCTATTTGGCTAGTACATAGAACAAAATCATAACAGGATTGATCAACCTAGGCAGTGGCTTGTTGCCTAGGTGTGTTCATAAGGGGGTTTTAGATTAAAATATGAGATTTTTTTTCTTTAATATGTAATTTTGAGGAGGGTTATTTGCAAGGTTCAAGGAGTCGGTTTTGAGGCCGGCGGGCTTACCAGCCTCGAAACCTGGGATTTTTGCCGAGTGATCTAGAATCTTATATTTTAAGGCCCAAAAGTTCTTTTTTTTTTTAATAGCATATTTGAAACCATTTTATACCTATTTCCCATAATAGTTTAGGAAAAAAACATCTATAATGGTATTGTGTGTTGTGGACCCAATTTTGGTAGTGTACACTGAGACCTGAGATTGTGTCCAGAGTTAAGTAGGCAACACTTGTTTATGATTAAAATCATTTTTAGTTAAAATATTATTCATAAATAAACAAACACCTCCTGTTTGAATCCAATAAAAATAGTCTAAAATTCAAATTCCAAAAGGATAAGAAGTCAACTTTCCAATTCAATAACAAAAACTGGATTTTCGGGTGCGGGGGCGATTTTGAACTTCCAAATGCTAAGCTTTTTCCTGGATATAAAATTTCCATAAATCTTATTATAGTGAAGCATCATTAAAAACCTAGAGTGTGTCAAAATATCTCTTGCTTTGATGCCCAAAAAAATATTTTCATCTAGAGCGATTTTAAACAGCATTCGCATACTTCAAACAAAGTTTGATCGGTTCATAACTCATTCAATATAACTCAGATTCAAGCAATTTTGGATTTATTGCGAAGCTAGCTTAATCAGTTTTCCAACAAATTTGAGATTGCTTGAAGCTAAGTTGTATTAAAGGAGTTACACTCTGGTCAAATTTTGTTCAGATTACACGAATGTTGTTTAAAGTTGTTTGAATGGAATTCATTTTTTGGGCATAAAAAAAAGGATTTGGCGCCCTTCTGATATTTTTTTTTTGTGATATTTTACTATAATAAGATTTTTTTTGGTGATATTTTACTATAATAAGATATATGAGAATTTTAGATGGTAGAAAAGTCCTAACATTTGAAATTTAAAAATCTCTTCCACAAACGGAAATACGATTTTTGTTCTTGAACTGGATAGTTGATTTTTTATCCCTTTTGGAATTTGAATTTTAGACTATTTTATTGGATTTAAATGAGGGATGTTTGCTTATTAATGAAACATTTACCTAAATGATATTAATCATAAATAAGTGTTGTTCCTGTGTACTATTCATAGCTTTGGAGTCGAAACCTATGGTCTCGGTTTAAACCTAGTATTTTATAAGCATGGGTGAACCAAAAGTGGTCAAAACCTGGTCAAGTTGGACCAAGTTTCAATCAAAACCTGGTATTTTTTACTATGGCATGACATTTTGGTTTCATGTGCCACCGGCTCCTCGAACCATGGTTATATGTAAAATGAAAATTTTATTTCTTTTAATAGTAAATATGAGGGGCAATGTATAAAAGTAAAAAATATTTTCTTTTTAGTTATAATTTAAGAAATGAAATCCAAAGGTTTTCTTCTTCCACTTTGATGTTGATGATGGAAGAGGAGATGGTTCCCGCACCAATTCCAGGTACATAACTCCCTCCTCTTCCTCCTCTCAAGGTTCAAAATTTTGGTTTTGACATAATTTTGGATTTCACCCTTTGTCGAAAGTGACTTGAAACTGAAAATCCAGTGAAATTTTGGTACATCTTGGCAAGTTTCGCTTATGAAGTTTGGTAGTCATTTCATTTTGATTGCTTGTGAAACCATAATATTTCAGTAATTTCAGTGAAATTTTGAACCATGGTTCTTCTTATTCTTGGTGGCGGTGGCTGCTGCCGCAATTTTCCGGTGGTGGTGGCAGCTACTATTGCTTTTCTCCCCAATTTCTTTTATGTCTTCCACCCTTTGCCTTTTTCTTCTTTTCCCCCTCCTTTTCTCTTCTTTCCCCCCTTTTATTTTGTCCATGGTTTTTCATGCTTACATTCATATTCCATGAAAAATCTCATGACTCAAACTTGACCTTTCAAACAGTCTTATCATGTTCAAGAGACAATCAGGTCAAGAACTAATACACATCTGAAAAATAGTTATTTGATTATGCATGAAGTGTGGATTCTATGGCAATATTATTTATTCAGAAAGTGTGGATTACTACAATTGAATTAGTAAAAACCGGAAACTCAGGCCCATGGGCAGGTCCTTCTACAGTCCACATTGATATTTTATGAAGTCAGCTGCTTTCTGTAAGCATAGTTGTCAAGGTGCCGCCTAGGCGCGTAGGCAGCCTTGTAACGCCTTGGAAAATCAGGCGCCTTGGCCATCTAGAAAAGCGCCTTGATCGCCTATGCGGGCGCCTTGGTCATCTAGGTGCCTTATCAGGCCTCCAACGCCTTGGTTCGCCTTGACGTCTTGTCTTGGCGCCTTGTTTACTATGTCTGTAAGAGATAATTTTCAACAAATCTGACATTACTTGAATCCAAGTTATATTGAAGGAGTTACGCTCTAGTCAAACTTGTTTGGAATAAGTGAATGTTGTTTAATGTCGTTTGAATGAAAATAATTTTTTGGATATTAAAATAAAAGATTATTTTGGCGGATTCCTAGTTTTTATAGTGATGTTTTACTCTGATAAAATTTATGAAATTTTTTAAAGCATAAAAATACAAAAAAAAAATGATTTATGAAATCTTTAAATTGGAGAAAAAAGTTAGCATTTTAAAATGGAAAATTGTCCCACGATTGAAAATCCAATTTTTGTTCTTGAATTGAAAAGTTGATTTTTTATCTTTTTAGAATTTAAATTTTAGACTATTTTTATTGTATTCAAATGGGGAGATGTTTACTTATTTATGAATAATATCTTAAGTAAATGAAATATAAAAGTTAATAAACATTTACTTAAATGATATTAGTCATAAATAAGTGATGTTTATCTAACTCTGAAAGAATCCTAGGTTCTAGTGTACACTAGCAAATTTGGGTCCATACCACATAATACAATTTTGGATGGTTTTTTCTTACACTAATTGAGGGAATATGTATAAAAAGGATAAAATAGGCTACATAAACAAAATCAAACCAAAAAACCAACTTCTGGGATTGAAACCAAAGTTTGATGCCAAAATTTCAAGTTCACTCAGAAAAATCACAGATTTCAGCTCCATTTCGGCCGAAATCTGTTTCGTTTTGGTTTTTAAGGCTGGCCAAATCCAGACTTGAAACTGAAATTGAGAACCTTGCGCAAAGCAAGGGTAAATACAAACTTTGAATGATGGAGATCAACGTGGGAATCAAAAGTTTTAAGATAAGTAGAGCAGAAACATTGTATATAGTGTATAACTTTAGTAGCAATATGACTGAAAGTGGGGTGATGAAAATTGATGATGGGAGGATACCGTGTAGTGAAAATTAGGGACCTCGGTTCAGCTATAAATAAACAACGAGAAATAGGGTATGTTGAACCAAGAATTAGAATAGGGTGGATGAAGTTGAGGGATGCGCTTGGAGTGTTGTGTGATCCATGTTTTCCCTTAAAACTCGAAAAGGAAAATTATAGGATAGTTATATGATCAGGAATGATGTATGGGGCTTATTATTGGGTAGTGAAAAAACAACGTATAAAACAAATTTAGTATAAGCTGAAATGAGGATCTTGGGATGGATAAGTGGTACTGTGGTAAACTAAAATGATGAATAAGGAATGAACAAATTGGAGCTACTTTAGGAGTAGCTCCGATATATGATAAATTGCGATAAAGTTGTTTGATGTGGCATGGACTTGTGCAAAAAAAATCCTTTTAATGCTCCGGTATGGAGGGGATGATTTGATTCAGATTGAAGGAGCTGAAAAAGCTAGGGTTAGGCCTAAAATGACTCTAGGAGAAGTGAGTAAAGACATAGATAGCTTAGGATTAGTAACAAGTATAGCTTTTGTTGCAATATCAGAAGTATAACCTGCAATCCAGTGAGAAGAGGAGAGAGATGAAGAGGAAGAAAACTTGGGAGAAGAAGGGTCGAGACTGCCTAGATGAGCTGTCGATGATACTTCCCTTCTCCTCCTATCACATTAAATAAAGATGGAGATTACAAGATAGAGTTTACAAGTGCAAGGAGTTCTAGACTTACTAGGAGTCCTAGACACTCAGGAAACATAAGGGATAAAGAGAGAGAAAAGGATAGACTATCCAACAAGGACAACTATCCACGCAAGGGAGAAAACAGGAGTTAAACACAACAGGGACTTCCCCCCGTCGTGGTACACAGAACAAGTAGAAATAAATATTGTACCCCCACAGGGTACAAGTCCATATGTCAACAACTTTGAATAGAACTGATTGGAAAAAAAGAATCCATGTATTTGACCCCATTACTTGGGAGAAGGTTGAGTCAAGTTATTGCAATTTTTCATATTTTTAAGGGGAGTTAAAATTGGACGAAAAATATACCAGAACCCTAACATTGTTGTAATGGACAAAATTTTACTTCTTTGATTGTTGCTTGTTTCGATACATGTTGAATGGTCTTTGATTGATTGGTGAATGCTCTCTTAAGTTTTTTATTTAATTTACTTAGTAGTAGACTAAATATTAAATTAACTTGGTAAGGATGACGGCCTGAAATATACTAAACCCTGTTTTATGCATGCTTTCACCAATAAATCTTGCCTAGGTCACTGTCTCAGCACAGAGGTTCCAAAGCTCCTGGCGAATGCCTTGGCATCTTGAAAACTATGTATTTGGTATTTTATGGTTCTTCTTTGTGCTCCTATGTCTGATTCTTGAATATTCAAAGCTTATTGAGAGTAGAATGTTTTAGAGGTAGCTGGAATCAGTTCTGTATTTGAGGCTTTTGAACTGAATCAAGTTTTGGCTTTATACGTGTGGAGTATTCTTTGTTCACCTGAGTGGTGCATACAATTCTTAGGCAGAATTACTTGTGTGATATATATTTTTTTTCTTGTAGCTGATGAGATTTTATTTGAAGTTTGGTATGACTTTAAAATAGTTTGAAGCCTGATCATGTAGGAAGTTTGTTTCTTGCTGTAGGTTCCAGGGGGTAATATGCGTGACTCCTTTCTTGTAAGCGGTGTTGCTTTCAAGAAGACGTTTTCTTATGCTGGTTTTGAGCAGCAACCAAAGAAGTTCAAAAATCCAAATATTTTGTTATTGAATGTTGAGTTGGAATTGAAGTCAGAGAAAGAAAATGCAGAGATCAGGTAGGCATCTGGAAATTTGTGGGTCCTTTTTCTTTTTGGGTGATCAAAGCTGTGCATTTAAACCTGAGGGAAGGCTTCTGCCTAATCCTGTAATTAGGGACCTATTTCTTTTGATGCTTTTCCAGTAGTCTCTGAGTTATATCACTTTTTCTATGTATTTCTTTGGCCTTTTAAGTTGTGAGACTTGTAAATATTTTCCTACATCAGTTAAATCTTTTTCATATGTTATCTATCAGAAAGTCATGCTGATTGTTATTGCCAATTGCAGGCTTTCAGATCCCTTACAGTATCAATCAATTGTAGATGCTGAATGGAATATTATCTATGACAAGTTGGATAAATGTGTACAAAGTGGTGCCAAAATTGTCCTTTCACGGTTGGCAATTGGTGATCTGGCAACACAGGTGTTTTCTTCTGATAATTTATAACATGTATCTACGTATACATATATTATTTTTTTATTTAGAATTATAAACAAGAATGCTATAAGAATTTTTGTAATTTTTAGTTGTCCTTTTTTTTTTTTTTTTCATGGTCTATTATCAACACTAGCATTGAGTTTTGCATGATATTTTGATTGTATATTTTACTATGGAAATATTTTATTTTGGAAAAAGTTTCATTGCATGACCCAAGTAGGAAGGGGTTCCGTGGTGGCCCACCTAGTTGTCATGTGGAAAGATGATGTGGCAATTTCAACTGTTGGATAGATAATGCATGGTCTGGATTGACACGTGTCAAATCAGAACCTAACTCAATCCTATACTCCCTTTTATTGAAAATTTGGCATCACCCTCTTGGTAGTCCATAGTCCATACATTAGTTTGCACCCTCTTTGTAGTCCTGGATTTTCAGAACTTAATTTTTCCATGTTGCCAGTTCTATTTGGCTTGAAATTTGACGTGTGAACTGGGTATCAAACTAAATAAAGAAGAAAAGATAAACTAGGAACCCCAACCTTAGTGGCTGTTGGAAGATTCCTTGATTGAATCATGCTACCTAAAAATAAGGCTAAACTATTATGGGAAGGAAAAAAAAAAGCAACAGACTTTAAACAACTAGCCCACAACTTTGGTACAGTATTCCTGAAATTCAGGAACTTTATAACTGTAAGCTATAAAAACTCCTAAATCTAACCATGACTTGGATAACCTTTATCTACTTCCGAAAAAATAACTAATGGACCCCACTACTAATACTAACTACTTTTTTAAAATACTAATTTCGTATAACCCCTTAGTCCCTCCACTTTTAGGCCTTATAATTGAGCCATTACAAATAAAAACATTTAAAATGATAGGCCATAACCAAAATAAGACAAGACCAATTTTTGGACTTGGCCTGCATTAGTATTTCTTTATTGTTCTTCCCTTGGTAATTTGTTGATATATAGAGAGATATTAATGGAGTTCAAAATCCAGTGTGAGTTGTCTTTCATCTTAAAAAAAAAATTCCAGTATGACTTCGTAACAATGCTAAAAATATTGTTATTGGGCAAAACCTGAATTTTCAAAACCATAGGTCCCTCATCTGCTTGGTTTTTTCTACAGTATTTTGCAGATCGAGATATTTTCTGTGCTGGCCGTGTAACGGAGGAGGATCTGCAACGGGTTGCTGCAGCGACTGGTGGAACTGTACAAACATCTGTTAACAACATTATTGACGAGGTTCATGTTTTTTTTTTTTTTTTTTTTTGTATTTTTTTAGATTATCATGTCCACATTGAATTCATCTCTCTCTTGAGCTTTAAAAAGGACAGTCTGGTCCTTTAGTCCTATTTTGAAGCCTTCATAAGCAGTTCTACTTTCCTTCTTTTTTTTTAGGACTACTGAAATAAATTGATGATTTATAGGTTCTGGGAACATGTGAGCTCTTTGAGGAAAGACAAGTTGGAAATGAAAGATTCAATATCTTTAGTGGGTGTCCATCAGGTCAAACAGCTACAATTGTTCTTCGTGGTGGAGCAGATCAGGTGTGTCATTATTTCTTGAAGGATCATAACAATTTGTTGTCTTATCATTTATTTGTGGATTGGTAAACCTTATGCTTATTTTCAGTTCATTGAAGAAGCTGAGCGGAGCCTACATGATGCCATTATGATAGTCAGAAGGGCTCTTAAGAACTCTACTGTTGTAGCTGGTGGTGGTGCTATAGATGTATGCTACTTATCCTACAGAAGGTTCATTCATAACTTGTTCTGCACTCTTAAGGACCCGGTCATTTAATATATTCTTCTCGTGGCAGATGGAGATTAGTCGGTATTTGAGGCAACATGCACGGACAATAGCTGGGAAGTCGCAGCTTTTCATTAATTCCTACGCAAAAGCACTTGAGGTTGGTATTTTGGTGCTATAAATTCTCTCACTATTCCTTGCTGCTGTGGCTGTGCCTATCCATTCGTATTATTTTACTTTTTAAGATATTGGAGTTATGGAGAAGGAAATCTGACAACTATAGTTCTCACCTATGGTTTACCAGAACCTCAAGAGTCAAGATTTGGTGGTGTCGAACTTTTAGATGATGGGGCACATATCTACTTCCTTTTGATGATTCATATAGCTGCTCTGGAGATTTGGCTGAATTTAATACCTTTGTTTAATTCAAAAGGGTTTCAGTGGTAACAGCATTAGTGGGTAGCTAGTTGACTGTCTGACCTTGACACTTGTGAGAACAAATCCAACCAGTACCCACATAAAGTTGAATTTAGAACTTCAGACTGCAGATAGATAGGCTTATGCTATAAGCTTGATGCATAAGCTTATTCAAGAAAAATATGTATGCCTTGGTTTACCAATAACCATGGTGATGCAGCAAGCTTATTCGTGCATGGACCATCATGAACTGCTTTGGCTACCCAGGCCAAACCAGAATCCACCCAAACCAGCCTTTTGGTCTGGAAAGATTTGGTAGGGGTGTGATTTGGTTGGGTTTATTTTAGAAGTTAGAATATTTTGTTATTTTCTTTCTTTCTTTATCTTATTGTCTTGGACAGGCAAGCAGTAGGTCATAGGAGGTTATGGAAGTGATTTAGTTTTCAGTTTTAGAATTTTATTTTAATACTCTTTCAATTCTATTTTAGTTAGGCTTTACAATTTTATTTTCTTTAAGCAATGTAATCAAGACTCTATGGGAAAATAGAATGATTGTTTAGAAGATGATTTTGAATGTGGAGCTCTCGCTGAGTTGTGTGCGTGTGCTATTTTTCTTTCTCCCTCCCTCTCTCCTTCTCCTTCCCTACTGATTCTCTTTCTTATTTCTTAATCTTATTATGCTGCTTCTCTGTTTCCTGCACTGTTTTCAGATTAGGATTAAATTGAAAGAACTTTTATACCAATCCAGTAAGCCTGAGATTCAGGGTATTGGTTCACCTCCCTTGGGCGATTCAAGCCCTAGATTCCGGTCTCAATCGATTACTCTGCTGTGAGATCAAACCATAATTTCAAATCTAGTTTACCTTATTGCAGACTCAGTTGCAAGAACTTTTCCTTGCATTGATCTTCATCGGTTGGCTTCAATATGGGTTGGAACCAATAGCTCTTAGTGTTGCGAACCTTCATCTGAAGTTTCAGACCCATTGGATGCCTGTGGAAGTTCTTCCATTCGAAAACAGATTTAGGTCTTCCGCCTCCATTCTTTTGAGAGGAAGAAGACCCTTGTTTCCCAAATCATGATTGGGTTTAATTCCCCCCTTTTCCATAAATACGCCTCCTTAAAACTTATTCTCAAGTCATCCTTCTTAATCCCCACATCACCCCCACTTCTTTAATTATAATTCCCTTCATATCCTATCCCTTGAATTTACCCAATACCCCTTAAAGATTTTCTGTTAATTTACAAATTTGCCATAAACTATTATAAACCTTGATTTATTCACTGTTTTGCCATATCATTGATAATTGAGTATTGTACAATCTTGGGTGGGCCCATAGCAGATCCCAAAAGGGGTTTCCCAACCCCGATCCCACATCATTTTAAAAATGCATTTTCTTTATGCTTGCTTGGACTGTAGGTATCTTTGTGCATTAGACAAAAAGCAAATTTGTCCTCTATACGGTTGGTGTGGAACAGGTATGTCTACACTCAGCCTCACTTTTGACACATGGCTGGATGATGTGGCAATTCCAACCATTTGATAGACAGTGGAAATCTGGATAGGCCATGTGTCAAATTCCAGCCTCAGATACGACCATATATCCTCCCATGTATTTCCATGCACACCTACAGTACTGCCAGCTATACTGTGCACTCTACCATAGTCTTGGAGTTTTCAAAGTCCTATCTTGTCACTTGGAAAATTCCATTTTGGGTGAAACTTGACTTATGAGAAGGGGACATAGAGGTCTAGTTGTTCACAAAATTTTAGATAGAATTGAAGAATCTTAGGTTTGCTCTACAATTGCATGATTTTAAATGCTGTGTTAATCTGTTTTACTACAATCTCTTTCTTTTTTTCTTCTTTTTTTTTGTTTTGGGGGGGGTGCTAATTATGTTGGAAAATCATGATTGTACATTGGAACACATTAGTGGTGTAAGGTACACTATTCCAACAAAAAAATGGATTATTACTGGCCACACTTTTGTTTTGGATGGTGGGAAATTTTCTCTAGAGTAATACAGGTCTGATAAGAGTGATCCAAGTCTGCAAACCGGAACGCCAGTGAGTGCCTGAGTGGTGCCACCATCTTAATTCTGTTTATGAGCACCGTTAAAGTTGTGGACTATCAATCATTCTTCTAGGATAAATGACGTGTTCCATTACTACTATAACCAATAATGTCCTTTGAATATTTTTTCAACTGCTGTAGGTTAGTCTATAATTTATCTGCTTCTTACTGCTTTATGGTTCTCTTCATTGTACTAACATTTCCGCTAATTATGTTGGAAAATTATGACTGTACGGTGGAACACATTAGTGGTGTAAAGTACACTAGCCCAACAAAATTGGATTATTACTAGCCACACTTTTGTTTTGGATGATGGGAAACTTCTCAAGAGTAATACAGGTCTGAAAGCCTGATAGAGTGATCCAACCAAGTCAAGTCTTGGCCTATTATGTCTTCAAACTAGAACGCCATTGAGTGGTGCCACCATCCTAATTCTGTTTATGAGAACCGTTAAAGTTGTGGACTATGAATCATTCTCATAGGTTAAATGATGTGTTCTATTATTACCATAACCAAGAGTGTCCTTGATTATTTTCTCAACTGCTGTGGGTTATTCTATAATTTATCTGCTTCATGCTGCTTTATGGTTGTCTCTTCATTGTTTTCATCAAAAGAAGATCAAAAGTAATTATTTAATTAGAAGGGACTGGCTTGTCCAGCCCTTGGTTTCTTTGAATTTGGTTGAGCTGTTTATGAATAAGGTCCCAAGCATATATGGTGGTTTCTTATGTTATCCTCATGTTGCAGGTCATTCCTCGGCAACTTTGTGATAATGCTGGTTTTGACGCAACCGACGTGTTGAATAAACTCAGACAGAAACATGCTCTTCCTTCTGGTTAGCTTTCAACTTATTGGGTTGAACTTGTTCCTGTATATGCCACACCTCTAGCTTCACTGAGAATGAGTTATCTCATTATTTTGACTGCCCAATCCATAAGATTCTTTCTGCCCTTTGCCAAGGACTCCCTCTCAACATCCCTTCCTCCCTCATTCAATTGGTTGGATATTTATGAGGATTAGTTTGGTTTTGGGTGCTGTTTTTAGGAACATTTTAACAAGTTTATTTTGAATGATGCTTATGGGGATAATCACAGGTGAGGGTGCACTTTATGGAGTAGACATCAACACTGGCGGAATCGCAGATTCATTTGCGAACTTTGTATGGGAGCCTGCAGTTGTGAAGGTATTACCTAGTACTTGCATTCTCCCCACCTCTTTCCCCATTTTTGTGTTATTTCCAAACATGACGTGGTTGTTTAATCGTCTGTTGCAGATAAATGCTATAAATGCTGCGACGGAGGCAGCTTGCCTTGTTCTGAGTGTGGATGAGACTGTGAAAAATCCCAAGGTAGTGTGAACTTTTATGCTGATACTGGAAAATTCATTCTTACTCTGGAACTTGGCATTTGTATGTCTAAAAGAGATTTTGTATTTTTAACTCCTACACACACACACACACACACACACACACACACACACACAAAGGAGCAGGGTTCCCACTGAAGCTGCTTATGGGCCTGGGGGTAGTGTCTGATGGGGCTCAATTTCGGTGAATATAATCCACATTGTCATCATGTCATGTAACCATGAGTCTATTTTGAGACCATTCTGATTTCTTTATAATTTTAATCCTTTAGAAGTCACTTTCTCTTTGGTACTAGGTGCAGTACAGTAACTGTTAAGAAAGCATATACGTTGTGGATATATGATTGAGATAGGCTTTAAATTTTTAGATGTTGCATATCCTCGGTTATTACGACAATAAATACTCCTGTGCTTTAGTTGGCTACATTTTCCCCAAATAATTTAATGTACTCAAGATATCATTAATAGATCTATGGTTGCTGTGAATTTATGCTCGAGTTCTAGCTGTTGTGTACATGGTGTTCTATGATTTACTGATTATGGACTCTTCTATCAATGCAGTCAGAGAGCGCCCAAGGTGATGCTGCTGCAAGTGCGATGGGTGGCCGAGGGCGTGGTGGGGCTGCTTTCCGTGGCCGTGGACGGGGCATGAGGAGGCGGTAGAGTTCCTTGGGTTGAAACCCATGTACGAAATTTTGTTTTTATCTGGAAGTTTCTCTTTTCCGGGAGGGTTTAGGTTCAGTTTGGATTGTGTTTCAGGTCCCAATTATATATATATATATATATATATATATATATATATATATATATATATATATATATATATATATATTTGTTGATAGAAACTTGGATTGGCATTGACAGTTGAGCTTCACATATTCGTCAATATGCTTCTTTTTTCTTTCTTTTTTTTTGGTAAAAAGTTGTCATATTGCATTGACAGAGGTTTGAAACACAAATAGTCTCTGCATTGCTAGGCTTAGGTTGTGCGCATTCCGCTCTTTTCTAGACCCTGCAGTACGGGGCGGCTCATGCATCAGGACATCGTTTTAGCACGTCTGAAATATTCGTATACGAAGTTTTTTAAATCAAGATTTGAATATATAAATGTGGCCTCCACTATCTACTTCCAATCCAATAATCTTTCAAAATATCCATGGACGGTGATGGGTCCCATAAAGATTACACCTAAACCAAACTCACTTCTCCATTGGTGTTTTGAAAATATCAACTTCGATACAGGAAGCTATGGCATGAAGCTAGATTTGGGAAGGTATTCCTTTGCCGTCTCACTCATTTTGACTTCACAATTTCAAGCAAAGAAAGTATCTTGCTACTTCACATGGTGGATGCCCTAGGCACTGAAAGGGGACCTCTTTTTCTCAATTAGGAGAGAGGAGATGTGAGTTGAAAGGGGACCTCTTTTTCTCAATTAGGAGAGAGGAGATGTGAGTTGAAGTCAATATCCTCAGGAATCTATTGAATGAAATTGTTGGAGCAATTGGGGTTACAAGTATCCTATCTTTATATGGTCTTGAACAACATGCAGGTCAAACAATGGATCTATTGATCTAAACATGAGACTTATCAGTATAATGCCCTTTCCCCCATACACTATTTTTTTCCTGATTTTAGAGAGAGAGAGAGAGGTGAATTGCGGAGCCTCAAAGCTTTGCAAATGGCGTGGCTGGGCAGAAAACATAGGGGAATTTTGAATGGTGTTGGATTGGACATGCATGGTAATATACAGAGAGGCCCATGACTTCGTATGGGGAAGTATTTCAGTATGGGGCAATATCTGTGGCACTAAAATGTTGAGGGGGGCAAATTCAGTATGGTAGAGATGGATCAAGAAATTTAACAATAACTATCTGTGACCTGCTGCATGTGTCAATTAGATTTAGTGGAAAGTCTCTTGAGGGGGGTTGCAAGACATGTTTACCAGCCCAGGCCCCAGGCCTTCAAATCTTCAATTAGTCACAATATTTAAATCTGGAATTGGGCATGGGATTGGCCATCTTCTATGTGATTAGGAGATGCCTTGGGTTGTGGAGCCAATCATTTTCATTGCAAGCTGGTTGCATGGTCATTCCGGCATTGGATACCCAGTCTCCCCTTGATTTTCTCCACTGTTGATTGTGGAACCAATCATTAAAGGCCCATAATCTCACAAATTGATTCTTTTTTGAACGAAAAAATTGTTTGAGATGGTATGATCATATTCAACGGAGGTCTTTAGATGTTCTAGTATGGAGGAATAATTTATTTTAGATTGAAAGAGTTAACAGAGTCAACAGCAGACCTAAAATGACTCTAAGAGAAGTGGTGAGGAAATATATACGTAACTTAAGACCTCGTATCAAATATGACCTGGAATAGAACTGGTTAGAGAGTAAAGATCCATGTAGCCAATCCGATTTAGTCAAGTTCATGTTATATTTTAATTTGCTGTATGAAAGAATGATGTAGCAATTCTGACCATTAGATGTAAACTTGGATCCACATGTCAGATTTCAGATCAAACTCAGTAGTCCCTCTTGATAGTATGAGGTTTTTTAATACATTATTTGCCACTTGGTTCCAATTCAGATTTGTACAATATGCTTCCAACTTAGCCTCTCAAAATAAATCTACAATCGATTAAGACAAAAATGTCTTACATGTTCTTAGACTTATATGCAATTCTCACTATTTGAAGTAACACAATCAACTTTGGTTTTCATCATACATTTGTTATAGTGATTCTTAACATTTCGATTCTTATCTCGATTTAACATCGGAATCATACAAGACTTTATCAATGATGAACCAGTACCACTGATATTATTTTATTAATTTCTATGAATCACCCCACCAACTTATCTTTTAATTCTATTTTCAAATAGAGACTCATGGGGCAAAATTTGCATGCTTAAAAAAACCCCCACAATGCTGGGATTTACCATACTCAACTTTGTAGTTACTCTGAGTATGCTATGGTGAACTACCATTTATCGCTATGTATGCATTCAAATCTTACATAAATTATTATTAAACTTGGACATGCAGATAAAACATGATGCAATCCTGATTTATGATTCAATCCTGGTTTTTTTCACAAACCATCCATTTCACTAAATGAGTTATTTACCAATTCCCCTTTGAAGCCCAGAAAACAGATTGAAAGTCTAATTAAAAATCCAACCAACACAGTAATGGTGGAAGGATGCTACAGTACTGAATAACCCATGACCCATGTCAAACTACTCAACATTAGCATTGAGTAAACAAACTCCAATAATCTCAATAGATAAGATTTTAAGAATGTTCTATAAAAAAATAAAAAAATAAAAAAATAAAAAGATTTTAAGAAGGTTGTAAGATATACACCATGAATATTATCTTAGATATGAGATGAACATGCGATATATTTTGTAAATTTATATAGTAATGATTTTCTCAAATACTCTATGTATGCTTCCATGAAGTCTTTCAAAGTAGACATGAAATGCATCGTTAAACTCTTTAAAATCATAAGTCACCCCATATGATGCACCCCGAGCTGGGGTTTTCAGTCATCACACTTTATCGCGGCCCCGGTATCCCGACGGTAAATGAAGGAGGTAGCACCATAGAATTTGCGCAAGTCTCACGGCGTACACAAGATACTCCTCCCACGTTAAGTAAGTACTTTGGGCGGGGGGCGCGGTCCCCCCTCTAAGGAACCGATGCTCGAAGGTTGGGGGGGTGTTCGCATGGCATCCGTGTAACCAGTGGGGTACCTCCACTGTCCAGTCCCGGTCTTAGTTCGTTTCATTTTTTCCAACCTGGGGGTTTTTTCCTTAAAAAATGAATTGATTTCCAAGATAAAACAACCTCAAAATAATCAGAAAGTGTTGCACTTAATCTTTTCAGTTTACTCCAAGATTCAAAAGACATAGGTAAAAATCAAAGTTCTAAATAATGGTACAATCAAAACCAAGTCGTTGGTATTGTCATTGTGTATCAAAGAGCATGTCCAAACATCATGTCTTTATCATAAGACATGTCTATTGACCATTTAGACATATCAATAATAATTACATCCATTGGTCATTTAGATGCTTATTAGGAAGAGATATACCTCCCCAACAACTACTTATAAAATGGTAAATAATATTTTGAATCTCATAACATTCAAACCAAGAAATTTCCAACAAAATCAACTAGATGAGATGATTAGTTAATGATAAAATTTATTTAAGTAACAAAACTGATTTTATAGTAAAAGAATAGAAAAAAATCAGCTACCACCCAAAATAGTTTCGAAACATCACCTATCATCCATACCTTTCAAAAAACATCAACTACCACCCAAATGTTTACCACCATTAATCAAATAGATACATTCTGTTAAACGAATCCCATTAGTTGCTGATGTCATCCAAAAACGAATTTGAATTGGACAACAATACCCTAAAAGAAATGTTGAAAGACAATTTTACCCTCCTTAAACCCTCCTTCACTTAAGGAGAATAAAACCCTAAATCTCTAAATCTTGTTTCTTCTTCTTCTACAGATCTACCATCCTCTTCCTTTTGAGTACAAACCCCAAATGGGAATCCCAATCTGAACAGAAAGAAGATGAAAGGATTCGGAGAAGAAACCCTTTCTTCTCCGATTCTCTTCGCCGACGACGATGCAAGCCTTTTTTTTCCCGACGATGGCGCAACAGTTTTTGTAGACTCCTTGTTCCTTGAGGTTTTACAGATGAACCAGCTCAAGCAATTCCTATTGTTTCACGAACAAACAATTGGAGGAGGAGGTTTCACCTAAAAATTAGAATCAGGTCTCATGTTACCACCAAAAAAAAATAAAAAAATAAAAAATCTGGATCTGATCGTTTCTTTATATATCTCTAAAATCGTTTCTTTAATATATCTTCTTTCAGAGATATATTAAAGAGTAACTCTGCTTGAAACTCCAATATTCTCTTCTCTCTATCTATCGCACGCCGTGTACGTACATCCCTACCTGCGGCCACCGATTATAAACCAGAGGTATAAATTTTTTTTGGACAAAACTTCTCTCCATTCTATCACATCCGATAATCCGAGCTTACGAAATGCCGGCAGTTGAATCGTTGAAACCCGTAACTCACTGGAAAATCTCTGCAACTTTGAATTTTTATGTAAAAGAAACTGCGAGATTGAACTTCTAGTGTGGTCGCTCCAGGGTTCTTCCTCTGAAACCGCCTCATTTTGGTGGGGACTCGACTGTGATTAGTGCCTAGAGGCAAACTAGGGTTTCAAGAAATATTGGAGGATTCGATTCTTGGGGAGCTTTCTTTAACAACCAGAGATGGAAAGAGAGGAGAATTCGGGTGAATAACTCTTGTGAACAAGACAGCGATTCGAAGACTACTTCGAGTGAGAAGAGCGAAGGGAAGCCAACTGAGAACAAAGGAGTTACTAAGCCATCCCCTGCTTCTTCTTCTGCACCGTCTCCTCGTCGTGGGAAGAACGGATGGTGGAAGGGAGGGAAGTGGCAATGGAAACCAATAATTCCGGCTCAGGAGATCTGGATATTGCTTCTGCAACTGGGGGTTGTCATGTTTGACATGAGATTGCTTCGGCTAGGAATTTCTTTGCTGGGTTCGGAACCAAGGACCCCGATGGCCTTTGTGAGCGTCCCTTACAGTGATTTCTTGAGCAAAATCAATAATAATCCGGTGCAGAAAGTGGAAGTTGATGGAGTTCATATCTTGTTTGGATTGAAGTCTAAACCTGGAAGTCCGGAGAATGAACTGAGTAGCACTAGTAAATTGATCCATTGTTTTCATAGATTTTAGCTCTTGAATTGTTTTTCCTTACATGTTCTAGTGTTTCGTGATCATATGAGGAAATCAATCTAAACAAATCACAGCAACCAGGAAGTAGGGAGCGCTGTGAGGGGAGAAGGATGAAGGAAAAGAAAGGAGAGAACGAAAATATGAAAGATTATATTAATCATTTTATTAGTTCTTAAAAATTTTCAATTAAAAATAAAAAAAGATAAAAATGTCTAACAGTGATTTCAGTCTCCTTCGTCAATTATTTGGATGTAGTTGATATTTTTAAAAAAATATAGATGATAAATAATGTTTTAAAACTATTTTGGATGGTAATTAATTTTTTTCCTTAATATAATAATGACCTTCCATACCTACCATATTTGTTATATGTACTATATTTATTATTAATTTTTTAGGGGTGTTAGATCATGTACTTTAATAATAAGTAGCAGATGAAGGAAAAGATGAAAAAAGAAAATTCATTTATTAGCGGAGTTGGAGAACCAGAAAAGAGAATGAGGGTCCAGATCTGAGCTTTAAGCATTGTCAGTTGAACTCAACCAATCAACACTTCTACCATTGGGTTGAATGAACAGCCACCCTAATGGGTGATGAGATTTTTAATGTTAAAGGAACACAATAACACACTTATGTGCATTTTTTTTTAAATTTTTTTAGGTTTGGGATGACTAGTATGCACGATTATAGTGTACAAGTACTTTTTGGGGGAATTTTGATCCCAGGATCTTGAGTTTGAGATTAGTTTTAAATA
This sequence comes from Protea cynaroides, assembly GCA_028583415.1. Lineage (NCBI taxonomy): Eukaryota > Viridiplantae > Streptophyta > Magnoliopsida > Proteales > Proteaceae > Protea > Protea cynaroides. Next base: position 53,879,516 of record CM053272.1, read on the forward strand.
TTTATTTAATAAAAAGGTCAAATATAATAGGTAATGTCTTAAAAAAGTATATTTCATGTTGTACTACTGTCCACAAAACTTTTCTATCTTTTTTTTTTTTTTTTTAATTATTAATCTCTTAACTGGATTCATCTAGACAAGGGAGAATAAAGCAATAGACTTTTTAAATAGAGTTTAAAATTGAGTCACGCTTTAAGGACATTCTTAATTTTTTTTAGGGTAAATTTCTCCCATCTCTTTTTCAAGAATTTTAAAAGGCTACGACCCCTAACTTGACTTATAATGTCTCCCACCTCCCGTAATTTTGAAAATAATCTCTCCCATTCAATTTGGTGATAACATTTATCATCATCAATATTTTTTAGACTACTATACCCTTAGATTGATTTAAAGAGATTTTATCAAAATTGTTTAATCAAATTTAATTTAAAAAATATATTAAAAAATTAAAAAAAAGAAGGGTAAAACATGAGATACATAGTAATCGAATTTAATTACTAAAATCCCAAAAAGAGATTTACCAAAACTCTCCCAACTCTCTCTCTCTCTCTCTCTCTCTTTCTCTTTGTGTTTCATTTTTTTACTTTTTTCCTTATTTCTCTACCGTTGCTCTCCCTTCTTCAATTTGCCGGAGATCGGCTCATCTTCAACTTGCCGGAGACCACCTCATCTTCAACTATTTGAAGACCGCCGCTGCTGGAATCTGTAATATTGATCGGTGCTGACAGATGCCAATACCACCAACTAAAACCATGAGAGGGAAACAGACAATCAGGTCGCATTATAAAACCCCTCTATTTCTGTCTTTCTCTCACGTGAACAAAAAAAAAAAATCACCGGTCCCAAATTCAATGAAGAAAGACAGATGCATACTGGTATGATTTATCGGATAATCAAGAGGAACAAACCGTATTGAACACTAAAAAACGACATGAGAAACATACTAGCAGAGACGGAAACAGAGTGAACACAAACTATGTGTAAAAGCCTAAAACTCCCAAAATGAAATCATCTCAACTCACACCTCAACATCTTCCCTGATGAGATACCTTTATCTGATTCATGTTGTCAATTACACTAAGCAGGGAGCAGTGAAAGAGTAGAAACTCGAGAGGCCATCTCCACTGGATTCCACGGTGAATGTACTGTTCCCACCAGCCATAGCTTTTTGAAGGTCACCCATCCCGACTCTGGAATAGGAAAATACAAATCGGTTCATCCAGTTCCCTTTGTTCACCATGGGATTCACAGCGTGGCCCCATTGGTAGATCCCCTCGCTCAATTCACAGAAGAATATCTGCTCAGGATTTCGAGGATCGTATATGTAGATGTAACCACCTTGTTTCTACGATTTAGGGTTTCTCGAGTTGAAGAAAGGAGCAGTGGCGGACTCCAGCAGCGGCGGTCTCCGGCTAATTGAAGATGAGGTGGTCTCTGGCGAGTTGAAGATGAGCAAGTCTCTGGCGAGTTGAAGAAGGGAGAGCAGCGGTAGATAAATAAGGAAGAAAGTAAAAAAAGGAAACGGAGAGAGAGAGAGAGAGAGAGTTCGTTGGGAAAGTTTGTTTCATTTTCCACAGAAGTCATCAATTAACACTCTTTGCTCTCATTTTACCTTTATTCACTATCGCTTCCTGTTCAATTATTGCTAGAGGATGCAAATTTTTTTAATATTAAAAATCAATTAATAACCATTTAAATAAACTGTTTATAAATTGCAAGCAAATCCGATTAATAAAACACTGTTTAAAAACTGATAAATTGAAATCGATTATTAATCAGTTCTGGTTCAATTTTGATATCGTTTAGTTAATCGATTTGATTTTGGTTTTATCCTTTTCCACACCGCACCGTACCAACCGGACCGGACTGTCAAACCAATTATAAACCATTTAACACCTTTAAATGGGAGTGGGTGCCTAACAAAGACACCTTAATAGTTGTCTTGCCTAATGGAATGAGGTTGACTTAAAACATTTAATATGTTTGTTTTTGTATTTTTTAAGGCTCATATGTATTATAGTATTAATTATAAAATACATTATGATATATAGTTATTTGGCTTGATTTGTCGTATTTATTTATTTTTAGCATAAATTAATACAATCTAAAATTTACAAAAAGATTATTGTTATTGTGATAATCTATTATTATTCCTTTATGTCTAGTGGTATTAAATGGTTATTATTTATGACCCGTAATTAATTCTTATTAATGATTTATAATAAATATCTCATAAACATAAATATAAAATGTACTAAAAAGAATCTAAAAAAGCACCTTAACATCTCATTTTTGGGATTTTAGTAATTAATTTTGGTTACCCTAAACCTATTTAGTATCTCACGTTTTTATATATATATTAAATTCAATTCAATTAAATTTTATTGATAAAATCTCTTTTAAGTCAATCTGGGGTTATAATAGTCCAAAAAATATTAGTGATGATGAATGTTATCACTAAATTGAATGGGAGAGATTATTTAAAAAAACAGGAGAGATGAGAGAGATTTTCAATCAAGTTGGGGGGTGGTAGCCTTTTAGGATTCCTAGAGGGGAGGTGGGAGAAATTTATTCTTTTTTTATTATAAATAAGTCTCAATCTGATCCCTGATCACAACAAATCCCAAAAACAATTGCCAAGAGTACATGAGAACCATAAATTGCATACACACACATGGCGTTAGGAACAATCTGATATTGGTTAAGTTCGAAATCTTGGATGCTTTATATATTCGAGAGTCCTTTTATTTAATAATTCGAACATTTGAGATGAAAACTTAATATAATATCAGAGCTCTAGGTTCCTTCTAACCGTCACCTAAAAAGAGAGACCACATGCCACATATACGATCACCCAAAAAAGGAGCAACATGTAAAGAAGAGTATTAGGAATAATCCCACATTGGTTAAGTATGGAATCTTAGATGCGTTATATACTTGAGTTAATAGTTTGAACTTTTAAGATGAAAACTTACCACAAAGGTCTCTAGATATCCTCTGATTGCCAGACTTTGATCCTAAATTTAAAAGACTACAAGTGTCTGCCACCGAACACCACCAAAAGAGATTGCAGCAATGGTTTTGTACATCCAAAAGCTTTAGCAACAGTTCTCCTTTTTCAGCTTTCGAGTTTGTAAATTGATCCCTCAATGTGCTAGCTCACAGTATAGCACATTGGGCTTTAGGGTACCCTTTGTCGGGGTTGTCGAAGAGTCTTCATTTACACATAGTTAATCAATTCGATTGTGATTTAGAACCATTAAATCATTGGTTAATCAATAAAAATCAATTAAATAAAACAAAGAAACAGAGTAAAACCAGTTAGGAAATCCAATAAAACAGGTTAATTGCCTAACTAATTGTATAGTACTTCATATATAGTATACAAGATTAACATAATGTCATACCCATGTGATATGATATTTTAGTTTATTATTTAATGTTTAAAGTTTGTTGTTAAACTATTGCAGTCAAAGAATATTCGTTCCTTCCCCATAAAACATGTAAAAAAATTGTTTATGAACAGATTAGTTGAAACTAATATTAAAATATATAAAAATCCTCTCCCGCCCACTTGCCACCGGCCAAGGGCGGGATTTTAGCTGGCCGACCTCCCAATGTATTGGTAGGCGAGCCGGCAGATCCCCGGCCCTTGGATCAGCGGCAGGAATCTCCTGCCGCGGGAGAGGATTCGGTTCCTATTAAAATGGCATATCAATTGTTATTCGATTTAGTTTTGGATTGGAAAATAAAATTTGGTTCAGTTATCATTTCTAGTAATAATAACCTCAAATAGAATCGCACCGATAAACCTTTTATCTTCCGATTTACACCCTAAATCCTAGTTATAATGCCTTTAAAAACTTTCCATAAAAAGTACCAAAATCTGTTGTGGCCCCTGGGCATTTGTGCGAATTGTGATCTTATGTCAATAAATTTTCCATATAATTCAAATTGAGCAATAACAGCTAGTAATGGTGGATAGAAATCTTCTCTAGACAGCCAGCCCGCCAACTAAACATCGAACGGACTGGAATACATCAGTATGTGTGCCAATATATTCCAATTCGTTCGATGTTTGATTGGCAAGTTGGCCTGCTGGAGAGGATTTCAATACAATAATGGTTCGAGAAAATAAAACTCTCTTTAAATTATTTAGAAATGTAATTGTTTATAGGTATTGTTGATTAAAATAATATATTTCATAGTCAAATACAGATGTTAACAACAATGGTGAAAAAAAATACATGAATGTCCTTCTCCGAATAAAGTCCAGAATGGAAGAGCAGGTATTTGATAATAAGAACAAGGGAAAATCTAGATGTCACTCCGCCAAATTAAGTATAATGTTACTACTTGCCACATCACTACACATGGGTAAGTCTCAGTGAATGAGGATCAGGCAAGCATTGGAAAATCTAGATGTCACTGTGCCAAATTAATTATAATGTCACTATTTGCCACATGACAGTAGATGGGTGAATACTTGAGTGAGGACCATGCAAGCATCTCATTGGTACACTTCAGCTTAAAATGAGTAGAGAAAATGACTATCATTACAAAAGATGCCACTTTCCTCACTTATTCTAGACTCAAATTTGAACACTAAGATGGATGTGGGCAATCCGTGTAGTGTGTGATAAATAGTGAAACATTATTTTTTACATGTTTCAGAGAGAGAGAGAGAGAGAGAGAGAGAGAGAGAGAGAGAGAGACATCTCCTGGGAAGATTGGCCAAGTTTAATAAAAAGAGAAAACATTAAACCAACTTGCACAATATGATCAAATCAACAAATATCTATACAAATCAATTATCTCCAAGAACTCAGAATCGGGCAAGGGATCGCTCCTGTTTGTCTTCAAAATTGCCTTACCTTCCTGGAATCGTCCCTTGCAAACCATTCCAACTTGCAAGCTACACGGGATCAGCCAATCCGATCCCTAAATCCCCCTGCTTACCTCAAAGCCATCCAAGTTTTCCTACTTTGCGCGATACAAACCAACAACCAAATCAACAACGGCTTGAATTTTTTATTTTTTTTTTCTAATTTTTATATCAAAAGAAATGAGTAACTAGAACAATAGAAGAGCTTAAAGGGGTCTAAGCTTATGTAATTCTCCTCCGACCCAGGTCAACAATGCGAAATAATGCAAAAGAAATGAAATGAAGACAAATAGCTAAAAGATATTCTAAATGTAGCTATGGTACAAACTTTCACAATCTTCTGCAACTAGTTACAAGCACCCAGGGAGGAACATGGAAGTCTAGCATTGGATATTCCATCTCCAAAACCTCAAACAATGGTCTACAGCACAGAAGATACATCGAGTAGCATATTCCCAGATGCATCCAGCAAAGCATAACAGTATTTAATTCAGAATATTGAAGAATAGCATAAAATCATCAGCACTTCCTAGTGGCAAAGTGAATGTGTTGCAGCACTTCACAGAGAGGGAACTAAAATTGAAGTTTTTCTAAATCTATACAGATTACTGAAACGTAGCAATGGATTTCAATTCCATGTAATGAATGCACTATAAATTTTTAAGAGGAAACTCACTACAAATGCACAGAAAATGCTACAAAACATTAAAAAGATTGATAGAAAAAAAATAACGACCTCTGTGGAAAACCAATGCTAAATAACAATTACAAACTAACAAATTGCTTGGTGTATAAGATTTTGTCATACATGATATGTATCCCAGTCAAACTTGGGCTGTGAGAAGACCTCATAATCAATAGGTCCATCAACAATACCATCAACAGTCTGTATGCCTTCCAATAGCGACGGCTGAAACCCATCATTCTTTGAAGGCAACAGCTTATACACCACTAACAACCCAAGAGTGAATATCGCCTGTAGCTTAGTAGAATCCCCTTGAACTGAGAAGAACGATAGCATTGAGAGAAGGAACATATCTACACAGAACCGCATGATGCTCAATACCCTATCCATCAGTTTCCCATCATTGCCCGCAGGAAACCCACGAACTCTGTACACAAATAGAAAGTTGTACTTGTCGACCACATACCTATACCCAAAATACACTGCACCAACAGGGACCACAAGCGGGGAAAATGAAGAATAGATCATGGTAACTGCAAATATAGTGAGATTGAATGCATAATACTGAGCAAAATCAAATGTCTGTTTTGGCACAGGAGAGCTTCTGTTGATCGGATAGACAGTAAGATCTTGTCCTTGAAGATCAATTACATTCAGTGGAGAATGTGAAACACCATTAGTGTTCGTACTTGTGTCAAACTCTCTTTCGGTCATCAAAGGCATTCGTAGGCTATCTATTTCCTCACTTCCTAAAGTATAATCTTCACTCTGCTCGGGAACCAGCTGAAGCATATCATTCTTCCGAAACTTCTGCAACTTTTTCTTGATCCAAGGGATTGGAGCCAACAGATCAAAAGATATCCCCAAGAAGGTGCTTGTGATGAGAAATGCAAGTGAAGAGAGGCATGACCTTGACAAGAAAGATGCACTCATGTACTGCTCAATTCTTTTGCAATCTTCTCCATCCAAATAACACCTGCCCATCCTCAGAATTGCACCCTCCAAGGAAGATTCAACCAGAGCTCTAAGGAGTATGAGATTCACCAAGAAGAAGCAGACCATCTTCAAAAGTGCAGCCCTTTGCTCTCCAGATAGGGTGAAATGCCTTTCAAATTTGGAAAGATAGGACAATACTGATGGGATCACTATATACATGCTCACAAATATAAGAACATTGGGCAGAAATTGGAAAATTATGGTTGCAGCCCAGCTTGAACTTTGGAACCAAGCCCACCACAATTGAGCATTGTCCATCGCCTCTGCATTGATAATCCGTGCCGCACTCTTGACAGCAGTGATCACGGCAAGAGGAGAACTAAAGAACAAAAGCATTAACAGAAGGCACGTATTCACAAACACTCTACGCAGTCTCAATGAGAGCTTCGTAGATCCCAAGTGATTCCAGTATATGTCAGCTGCTGGTGGGGCTCGCTCAACTTTCCATCGACTCCTCTCTAACTTCAGTTCCATGACAGAGAAGAACTGGCCTGTCGGCTTCTTCTTCTTCTCAGTTCGGTAGTCCTGTACAGCCTTATTAGCGGTGTAGACGTCCTTGAATATCACAAATGCAATTCCAGCACCTTGTGCTCGGCCTTCTTTGTAAGCTGCAAGTACAGTCTCTAACTCAGCCCTCCAATCTTGCAGTCTTTTCAATTTGTCTTCGTCCGTGAAACCCAACCGAGAGACAACCTCAACCCAAAGATCCTTCATTCTTCTCCACAGATTCTGAAGCCAGCCCCATAATCCCTCAGAAGATTCACCTCCATTTTCACCATCGTCATTCTCACCGGAAAAGAGCCGGGCGTCCATTCGAGCAACCAACCAAGAAATTTCACTCCGAACCTTCACCAAGTCAGTAATCAAATCATCCAGAGCACACAAATCCATGGGTACAATTACCCTATAAATCTTCCCGGGATACTTATGCTGAAAATACTCCTCCAATGGGGTTTTGTTGGCCGCTAGGTTCTTAGGGATCCCCTGCACCATAATGGTGAAAATCGAAATCGAGTCCGCATTAGGGTCAGTAGGATTACCATTCCCATCCCTGAACCTAGTAACCTTGAGTCGTTCTTCGATGGAGGAGATACCGAGATGAACCAAACCAACTACAATAACCATAAAAAGAAAATGAATCCACAACAAATGCGAACCTTTTTCAATGTGGGTGATGGTGGTCTTGGAGAACTGATCATCCATAGCCGCAGTCCCAGCGTAGAGATTAAGAGGAAGAAGAATGGAGACGGCAAAGACAGCGATCGACAGAAGGAGTGCGCAGCTTCCACCCTCGATGAGGAGGAATTGAGCAGCATCGGCACCGCAGTGACGAGCAATCTCACGACAGGTGGCGTGCCAAACGGCAAGGAGCTTGGTGACAACAGCGGCGGGACCAGGCATCCGACGGTGATCGCTGCGGAGCTTAACAAAGATGAAGATGAAGACACAACAGAAAGCACCTAGGGCTGATATGTTCAAGAGGTATTGTATATTACCATACCACGCCATGTCGAAATCCTCATCCCCATCTCCGCCCGAAGAAGGAGGAGGAGATAAAACGTAATCCATGGCAATAGAAGAAACAGAGGATTCTCGCTTCTCTATTTCAGGGAAAATGAGAAGAAGCAAAAACCCCTTTTTTCGGATTTTCTTCGTCTCCCATTAAAATAGAAAACGAGAGAAAGAGAAGGATCTCTACTCATCGGAATTAAAACCCTAGACAGAGAAAGAGAAAGCAAAAGAAGGACACAAATCAGATCAGAGTATGAATTTGTGTTGGTCGTATGAATTTGTGTTGGTCCGAGAGCATCAATCGTCGCTTCGCATGAAATTCAGAGAGAACAGAGAAGGCGATGGATCCTGAAACTTACTGCCGAAGCAAACAATTTGTGGAATTCAATTCGAAGAAGAGTCACCCGTCCTCTGTTTCTCTTTAACTGATCCAAATTCTGTTTGATCTTCTTGGAACGATGCAATCAAGCAAGTCAATATGCGTCATGACAAAATCTAACGTGCGCTTGTGGTTTACCGTCCACGCGTATATTTTGGTTTTTAATCTTTAGTCCAGGCCCAAGAAGGCAAGAAGGCAACAATAGCCTATACCTGTTGAATAATTATCTGAGAAAATATCTGTCACACCTCTTCTAAGTTAGCTTAATATCATTCATCCGCCATCATTAGAGATAATATCCCTAACATCCTCTGAAGACACTCAAACCTTGTTTAGATGCTAAAAAAAATTTTTCACCCCAATATTTTTCAATTTTAATTTTATATTTTCTTTTTGAGATTTTCCTTTTTATTTTCTTCCATTTTCTTTTTTTTTTATTTTCTTTTCGTAAGCTCCTCATCCTTTATATTCTCTTTCTTTTTCCGTCCTCTGCAACGACTGTGGTTTCGATTCATACAGAAAAGAAGAGTGGAAAACGGGAAGAAGAAGAAGAAGAAGGAGGAGGAAGAGATTTTGAGGTGATTATTGGAGACTTAACTTTGTTGTTTAGAATATAAAGAAATATCAGAGATGGAAAAAGACAGATCAGTATGTAGGAAATGACAGAGACAGACGAAGAAGAAAATGAACACTGAAAGGAAGAAGGGCACTGTTATGAAGCGGAGAAAGAAAAAGAGAACCGACGATGTTGAAACAGAGTACCAATGAAAGAAAGAAACTGAAACACGACAAACTAAAATACAAACAAACAAACAAAAGAGAAGGAAAATTTTATTTCTAGGGACGGCTCTATTTCCGGCAAAAATTTACCGCAATTAAAACCCCTCCTTTTTTTTTTTTTTCAGTGACTTCTTCTTTCTTCTCTTCCTTCTGCAACTCTTGCAATTCCTCTTCCTTATTCCCATATTTCAGATCCAGTTTTCCTTATATAGTATTTAGTTTTGCTCATCCGTTTGTTTGAATCCCATCTATCCACAGCCTCCCCTCTGCCATGATCCCATCACTCTGCCCCATCTCTCACCTCAGCACCCACCCTGCAACTACACATGGAATTGGTGAACCAATCGCCTCCCAAACTTCCTCACCCTCTGATGTCTGTTCAACGTCTGTTCAACGTAGCCTAGCTTTTCCATGAGCTCAGTTCCATAGTAGCCATAGCTTTTCCCTGAGCTCAATCCAGATATGGCGATATGTTGATATTGATCTTTCTGGACACTCCTACCTTCTTGTTGAGAATTTCCACCATTGTTGTTGTCGTGGGCTTTCTCTGAAACGGTCGAAGAAGTCGGAGGGGAAGAGCATGAGAGACGCCAGCAGAGTGGACTTGCCAATCCACTTTCTTAGCAAGAGAAGAACAGAACGTCACCGGGAATATGAACGTCATAGATCCAATTTTAAATTTATTTAAAATTAGAAGTGTAAAAAAAAAATATAAAGATAACCATTCTAGGAGTTCTTCGGGAATTTGGTTTTACTTTTTTTGTTTTTCTTTTGAAGGTAGTGCAGAGATTTAAATTCCCAATTCCCTCTTCTCTCCCCATCTCAACCCAACAAAGAGTTGAGACGGCTGCTCCCTGTCCGTCCAGCACTCGCCAGACAGGAATCGAAGAAGTTCGGACAAAATCTTTTTCAACTTCAACTCCAAAATGCAAGAAATCTCTTAAGTAAGCCCTTCTAAAATCGCCCATTTGAATCTCCTAAAAATCACAAGAGAAATTGCCCCATTCCCATCTGAAACCATTCTCCTCAAATCGATTGTTAACCATTTGCAGTCGTCTTTTACAAAAATTAAAAAAAAGAAAAAAAGAAACTTCTTGTTCCTTTTTACTCAAAAATGAATCACAAACGATGACGGAGATGATGAATACACAAAGAAAACCCTCTGTTTTAAAATTGATCACAAACTAACACAGAGGCGTCGGAGGTGAAAAGTCCGATCATCTTCTCAGGTCAGGCTTCTGACGATGGTAAAACGGAGAGCAAGGGTAAACTGTGAAAACCCTAACTTTCATGAAAATGAAGAAACAAAGAAGTTTTACTATCGTGTTTTACTTTCCCATTTTTTTTATTTCGTAATATGTAATATTTAATAGAGTTATTTTAAAATGACGCGAATAAAGAAAATAAATTTTTAAGTTGGGAAAATTAATAGACAGGGTAGTTTTGTCATTCAATAAATTAAAATGATACCACGTCATCGATTGAGGAACATATCTTAAAGGAGGGGGTCTCATGGATATAGTTTTTCAAAAGTAAGGGGTGTTAGAGATATTATCGTTAACGATGACGGGTGGGTGATATTAAGATAACTTAAAGGGGGTGTGACAGATATTTTCCCTAATTATCTTGTGAAGTTCTAATCTGGTGTCACTGGTTTAAGTGTTACAGCCAATGGATGAGTTAGATGTGATTGACACGAATAAAAAATACGAAAAATATCATCCACTCTTCTTGTAATTTGCTTTTAAGTCACTCAACCCCTAATTTTGTAATTAATTTCACACACATTCCCTACTGTTAAGTTTGACTAACAGAAAATATAAAATTACCAAATTACCCTCCCTAATAACTTGACAATCAAATAACAATTTTGCCATCACCTCTCTATTTCGTTACACCAACTCATTTGCCCTCATCTTCACTAGCCTTTCTTTTCAGCCTCATCATTTGCCCTCATCTTCACTCGCTAACCTTTCTTTTCAGTCTCAGTCCGCTTGAGGGGGCGTGTTAACAGATAGACCGGCATGTGTATATCTATAAATATTTTATTTATTTTGTTTCTCTACTGTTGACTATATAATGTACATTTTACTCTTTTGTTCATTTTATCAAATTGAATACAAACTTTGAACACTCGATTTTGTCTTCTCTGTGACTGCAACTTTTGACATGATATCCAAGCATGATCGCTTCACTCCTTGTTTCTTCTATTAAATCTTCTTTCTTCTTCATTCCTTTGATTCTTCATGTTTCATCCTTTGTTTCTTCCATTTTTTTCTATTTTTTTCCGAATCCTCTATTCAAGTTTCTTGGGAAATTTTTTTTAGTGTTTCTCGAATCCTCTATGTTTTCTCCATTAAACCTTGTTTTTTTTAGTCTTTTATTCTTGTTTCTTTACTTCGCTTATCCTCTATTTCATATCATTTCCTTGCGCGATTCATTTTGCCTCGAAAACCTTATTTCTATGGTTCTTGCAATTTCTTTAGGTTGTGTTTGGTTGCAAGGGGAAGGGAAGGGAAAGGAAATTTTTTAACTTAAAAAAGAAACTTTTGTAATGATTACAACATATGCTATCATATTACCATGTAACTAATTCCAAATCATTCTTTATTTAGTTATTAACTTACACTTTGTTGGAACCTTGCCCAGTTCAGAGCAACTTTGTGTGTGTTGTCATTGTTGGCAACCTTAGCAAACCTCTAGACAATTGGCGACAGAGTAATATGGAAGAAAGAGAATGTCAACAGGCAGTGTATCTAGTCAGCAGATAGAGTGGATAGTCAGCAGGCATGGTTGGACAGTCAGAAGCCTATATGGAAGCTAGTATACAGCTCTTTGTACTTGCAGTTCGGTGAAGAAGACAGAGAAAGTAGAGAGAGAAAATAGAGAGAGAAAGAGAGTGTCTGTGCACCCCCCTAAGGTTCCACTGACAAGGTGACTATGCATGGTGCAATGGCAAAAGTTCAAGAACTGAAAAAAAAAATTAAAGAGAGAGAATGAAAACAGATAGAAGAAAGAAAAGAAAAGAGGAGAGAGAAAGGAAAAGAGAGAAAAGAGGAGAGAGAAAGGAAAAGAGAGAAAATAGGAGAGAGAAAAGATGAGAGAGAAAGGTGGAGAGAGAGTGATGGGGACCAGGTGGGTCCCACCTGTTGTAGCTTGCCACCTTGGCAGCAGCCAGACCTGGCCAGCAGGCCAAGCCTGCCCAACAGCCCAGCAGCACAGGGCCATGCCACACGCACAACACAGCAGGGCCATGCAGTGCGCACAGCACAGTAGGGCCATGCAGTGCGCACATCATAGCAGCCATGCCGCGAGCACAGCACAACAACCATGCTGCACGCACAGCACAACAAGCCAGCCGCACGCGCAAGGCTTCCCCCCCACAAAGCTCCCTAGCGCACACTAGGTGTTCAACCATTTGTCGAAGCCCTCTTGGTTACTGAGGTCTTATTTGAGGATGTCGAGGGCATTTTGGTCCTTTTAAGAAGGTCAAATCCAAAATCGTTGAGCCAGGTAGAGCCACGCACATCAAATTCTCATCTGATGGCCATAAAAAGTGCAGGTTCGAGTGTATCACAGCTAACGCGTCAAGATGCTCCCACGGAAGATCGTATTGGCCAAATGTAACGTATTATTGTACATCGCGTCGCATAATAGTTACACCTTGATTGGGTGAGGTGTGCGTACGGTACTACGGCCAATCAGATCCAAATCCCACGGTCAAGATTTGCACTGAGATCTTTTGATGCGATGGAATCAAATAGAACGGTCTTCAGAATATCCCGCTTCTTTCTAATAGATCCAACAGCTGATATTCGAGATTCCACTACGGCCCAATAGGAACTTAACAGCGGATCTGATGAGTCAGAGGCATTGTCTCTACAGTGCATCACGAATATAGGAAATGAATGCCGAAGATTCCATTTAGAATGATTTGGGTGGCTGAACTTTGGATGGCCATATCTCAGCCATCCGATGTCCAATTTGGGTGATTCAAAGTCCCATGGACTCCTCTCTTCGAGCTGAATCGATTTGCAGTAGAAAACAGAGGTTTGGGGTGAGTAGCTACGGGTTTTGTGAAGAAGAAGGTCATTGAGCCTCTTTGGTATGTAGAGATCATTCCCACCTGCCTCTCTCTGAGTTTAATGGCCATATGAAGCATGAGAGAGGTAGTGTGAGCATTCATGGTGAAGTTGTGAGGATTTAGAGTGTGTGAGAAGTGTTGGGAGACTATCAACTGTTATGTGAGCTTGTAACTACACATCTACCAACACTGAAGAGTTTGGGGAGACCAAATGGTGAGCACCACTCAATCTTGAACATGCTGGGAAGGTAACCACTCACACAAGCCCTATTTATTTGTATCAATGACATATGGGAAGGGTTTGTAATATCTATTTGACAAATATATTGTAACTTATCAAGTTAGTTGTTTGACAGGAATGAAGGTTGTTGCCTAGGGCTTAGTTGCAGCTGAGAATGTGGTCGATATTGTAGCATATGGGTTGTAGGTGCAACCATAGCATTAAAGTAGCGTAAACCATAGCATTAAAGTAGCGTATTGGGTATAATACGAAACCTTGATTAGGATATTACCCCGTAGAGTAGCCATCACAGTGTGCGATAGGTGAACCACATTACATAGTGTGTTATGTGGATGTGGATGTGGTTGCTTATGTTGTGCATTTGAAGTGTGTGGGTTGCAGGTCTGGGTACACACTGGATAGGCCAAGCCTCTGGTATGGATACCTATAGATGTGTGGCATGGTGTGTTACACGAAATGTGTTAACAGGACAAATGTATGAAATGACCATCCCAGTCAGCTCAAGGCAGCAAAGTGTTAACAGACAGCTCTTGACAGCAGTGTGTGTTTTGGTTGGACAGACTTCATAGAGTTGGAAAGAATTTTAGTGGTCACTGATTCACCCCCCTCTCAATGTCAACCTGAGAATCACACTTCACTCTACTTTCAAATCATTTGCATTTAAAAAGTAAAATAAATTTTTCATCTTATTAGCATCATTACTAAATATGTTAAGAAATTTAAATAATTTATACAATCAATGTTATCCAATTATAAAAGTTTCATTTTTAAGTTAAAAAATTTCCCTTCCCTTCCCTCAATTCCCCTTGCGATCAAACACAGCCTAATTTCATAGTCCTTTTTTATGGCTTCTGCTCAACAATCTTCTTCTTCATTCACCTCCATTTCACCATCAGTTCTTTACCCGTCTGATATATCAGGACATATCCTGGTTACAAAATCGCTCTATGGCAATAACCGTGCAACTTGGTCACGTGCCATGTGTGTTGCTCTCGAAGAAAAAAATAAATACGGCTTTGTCGATTGTTCATTTCCGAGCCCCGCCTACACCAATGTTTCCGCCGCTGCAGCTTAAGACCACTCGGATCTTATGGTCATCTCCTGGCTATATAACAGCCTCAGTCGTAAGCTTCACAATAGTGTTCTCCATGCAAATACCTCAAAAGAACTTTGGATCGATCTTGAGAACCATTTTTCTCATAGCAATGGACTGCGAATCTATGAACCGAAGTGGCAGAGAGCTCCTCTTCGTCAAGACACCCTGTTAGTTTCTAGTTATTTTCGGCACTCAAAATTCTTTGGGATGAACTCAGCTTTCATCTTCGACCATTAGACTGCGCTCTCCTCCATCAATTTCTTGAAAATGTTGAGATGGAAAAGATTTTCCAGTTCTAAATCGGTCTCAATGATGCGAGTACTGTTCGAACACAATACTTACTATGGATCCTCTCCCTATCGCCTGTAAGGCCTACTCTCTTGCAAGAAGAGAGACATCGCGGTCTCTATCTCCAGCAGGTAACTCATGACTCTATGGTTCTTGCTGCTGCCCGACCACCACGTCATGCTTCTACTAATGCTCCTGGTCGTCACCGCCCATTCTGTTCCCATTGCAACAACCATGGGCATTGCAAAGAAACCTGCTATGAACTCAATGGCTATCCCCCTGGTTATGTTCGTTGACCTCCAAGAAACCCTACCTTTGACAATCCCACCACCTACCATCCACCCAATTCTACCTTTGTTCATGCTCACATTACCGACACCTACTTGCTCGGATACCTCCACCACTGCCATTTCCTATGCGCCTGTCAATTCCCCACTTCCGCCTCTCACAGAAACCCATTATCAACAACTCCTGCATTTTCTCAACAGTACTCCTACCTATGCAAATTTCGTAGGTATGGAAAATTGTTTTTTCTGCTAATATGTCCTCCACCAATCCTTGGATAATAGACTCAAGGGCCTCCCCACCGCTTTTCTCCCATTCATACTACCACCCTGAAACCTATTTCTCCATCAATTCATTAACTAATTATTCTTCCTAATGGCACCACCTACCCCATCACACACACTAGTACCCATTCTTCAACTTTTTTTTTACATCTACAAGATGTTTATCACATACCTAATTTTTGGTTTAATCTTCTCTCAGTCAGTCAAATAACTTCATCTCTTAATTATTTAGTGACTTCCGGTCCTGATTTCTATGTGTTTCAGGACTTGTTAACAAATAAGGTGATTGGCCAGGGACGGCTCCATGATGGATTGTATCACTTTGTCAGTGAAGCTTCACCTACGGCTCTCTCCACTAAGTTTATTATTACTTTAGAAGCCTGGCATTCCCGATTTGATCATCTATCCCCCCTTTTCTTCTCATTTATCAATCCCTGGTATTTCATCTGTGCACACACTTTGTGATGTCTACCCTTTAGCAAAGCAATCCCATATCCCTTTTCCTCCCAATAACAATCATTCCACACATACTTTTCAATTAGTACATTGTGATTGATATCTGGGGGTACCTTTTCACAGCCTCCCATTCTGGTTATCGTTTTTTTCTCAGTATTGTAGATGATTTTTCAAGAGAAACACGAGTGTTCCTAATGCAATATAAATCTGAAACATATACTCTTCTTTGTCATTTTCTTTTTAATGGTTCAGAATCAGTTTTCCACTTCCATATGCACAGATAATGGTTCTAAATTTTTATCTTCTACTATGGAATCCCTCTTCTCATCTCTTGGCATTATTCACCAGCTTACTTGTGTCTATACCCCCAACAAAATGGGATTGTAGAACGAAGGCATCAACACCTAATTCAGGTAGCCCGTGCTTTACGTATTCAATCTTATTTACGATTAGAATTCTAGAGTGATTGTGTTCTCACTGCACGTTACCTCATTAATCGTCTTCCTACACGTTTGCTTTCTCACAAATCTCCATATGAAATACTGTTTAACACACCTCCTTCCTATCTTCATTTTTTGAGTTTTGGGTTGTCTCTGTTATGCTTGGAATCCATTGCCTAAACATAAGTTTTCATCTCGGTCTTCTGCTTGCATCTTCCTTGGTTATCCGTATAACAGACATGAATATTGGGTTTTTGATCTTTAAACTCATTTTGTTTTCACCTGCAGGGACGTTATATTCCATGAAAATATTATTCCATATAAATCTTTTAATTCAGATGATCCCCCCTCAGTTATCCCTGTCTCAGTTCCTATTTTACCCCTACTAAACCACTCCATTCTCCAGCCCAATCCATACCCACATATCCTATGTCACTAGTCCAATCCACGACTGATCCATACATTCAGCCCCGTTCCACTAACAACCCAGCTACCAATGACACAGCCCACCAACAACCCACTCCGACAATGAACCAGTCCACACTCACTCTGACCCATCACCTGTGCTCAAGCGTCCATCCACTGTCCTTAATGATTTTGTATGCACATCCATTGTTCAGTCATCCCGACCCAACACCTCTATCGCTATATCCTTATCCTGTTCATTCTTACATTTCATTGTTTGCTGATATATGTCCATGATATAAAGTTTTATTTACCAGCCTCTGCACCCATGTTGAGCCTAGATTCTATTCTCAGGCCCATGAAAGCCCATTGTACCAACAGGCCATGAACGATGAACTGCAGGCCCTAACCGATAATAATACATGGAGTTTGAAATCTTTACCCCAGGTAAACGTTGCAAATGGGTGTTTAAAATTAAACAACATATGGACGGATCCATAGAACGCTACAAAGCTCGTTTAGTAGGCTACACCCCATTGGAGGGCTTAAATTTTCGTGAAACTTTTGCCCCCATGGCAAAGTTAGTCACAGTCCGCTATCTTATTGCACTTGCTACGTCAAAGCAATGAATTTTATATCAATTAGACGTTAAAAACGCCTTCTTACATAGCAATTTTGATGAAAATATTTACATGTCCCCTCCACCGGGATATCTTCACAATGGTTCTTCCCTAAAACCCGGTCTGACATGTTGTCTACGAAAATCTCTTTATAGGCTTAAACAAGCCTCACGTCAATGGTTCCACAAATTTGCTGATGCTATTCTTCATATGGGCTTTACTCAATCGATGGTAGATTCCTCCTCATTCACATATACCAATAGGCCGAATTTACAGTAATTTTGGTACACGTTGATTATAATCATAATTGGAACTGATGAAGCCCATATCACTATCACTAAGGCCCAAATGCAAAATCATTTTCATATCAATGATTTAGGGCAATTGACGTATTTCTTGTGCATTGATGCATTGAGATCATTTCGACTACAGATGGCATCTTCTTGTCTCACAGAAGTATGTATTGGATATTATCTGATTTGGGCTTCTTTGGAAGCAAACCCAATTCCTTTCTAATAGAACAACATCTGAAGATAAACAATGAAGATGGCCCTTTTATTATCAAACCCTACATCATATCGCCGACCAGTCGGTATTCTTATCTACCTCACGATCGCCCGACCAGATATATGTTTTGCCGTCCATATGCTAAGCCAGTTTATGCACGCACCATGTCAACCACATATAAATACCGCATCTCATGTTATTCGATACATCAAAGGGACTTTATCACTTGGTATTCATATGTCTAAGATTTCACAACCGGTTATATTGGGTTTTTGTGATTCTGATTGGGCCAATTGCCTATTTACATGTTGGTTGATTATGGGTTATATTGCTTCTTATATCGTGGCATACAAAGAAACAGAATGTAGTAACTCGTTCTTCGACTGAAGTGGAATACCGAGCATGTCGAAATTGATTGTCATTTTATGCACAAAAATATACAATCGGATATTGTCCATCCACGGCATATATGGATTCATTTACAATGTGCTGATTTGTTCACCGACCCTTCACCTCCTCGATCTTTCTGTTTCCTTTTTTTTTTTTTTTTTTTTTAACCAAAAATTTTAGGTTCTAACCCTTTCCGCAATCCATACATCATTGGCTGGCCCACTTGTAGTCATCTTCTGTGCCACCCCTGCAACATGAATTTTCAGGAACTATCGTCAGACTTGCATCAGAGAAGAGATAAAGAGGGCTAGAGGGTTTTCGCCATTTGTTTGCATGTATCATTCATTGCATTTTTATTTTATTATTATTATTTTTTTAATTTTAGTTCAGAATTCTGCCTTTCTGCTTTGGTCCAAAGAAGAAAGAAGAGAAGGAAGCATCTTCTTCTGCAAAATTTCTTAGGAAGAAGTTTGAATCTACATTCATCATTGATTGCTTAAGCTATCCCCTATGGGAGCCCTTGGAACCAAGAACCAAGCAAAATCATGATTTCCCATTTGAATCTTTGAAATGGAACCAGGAACCCAATAATGAACATTTCCCTTTTATGCTTATTACTGGCTGGGTTTTCTTTGAGAGGAACAAAAAGGAATAGACTCCTCACAATTTTGATTGCTATTCTTAGATTGGCTTTGCCTTCTTCAAGCTACGTGAGATTCATGCTTCAATTGTGAGATGCAACTACCCCTTGGTGAAGTGCTGAGATTGGCTGATGGGATGTCAGTCTAGTTTCAGGTGTGAAGCTTGGTTGAGATCAATCTACCCTTTTATCATTTTTCTAACCTATGTGCTTGTTTGCCTCAATGTACTCGATGAATCCGGGAAGAAAGCAAGGTGCCCCCATCGGTGTGAACAGAATGGGAGATCAGTGATGGATTTGAGAGGAGAAGTGCGGGAGATACAGAGGGAGACGACTGGAGATTTTTCGGATTCTACGAGTGATGAGATGGGTGTACTTGTAAATTTATGAATTAATGGTTTGGCAGATGGTAAAAGAGTAACTTAAATCGTGTCTAAGGGTAATTTTGTCATTATAAAATTTTAAATTTTACCACATCATCATTTAATAGACTTGTCTGTTATGATAGGGTATGTGTGATATATATTTAACAAAAGAGGGGGGTGCATGAAATTAATCTCGAAGTTGGGGGTTGGATGACTTAAAAACAAAGTACAAAGGATGGATGAAAATAATGTTAAAAATAATTAAAAATTGGTATTGGATCAGGATCGGCCTTGGCTAAAACCGATACGGTTAACCTGATACCAATTACTAAAATCATGCCCATTGATTGAGTCGGTCAACGATTTGTGAAGGCTCCTATGGTGACTTTGGACCACTTTGGAATGAATTGCAGCTGAGCCCCATTTAGCTAAACCTTGCGGGAAAAAAATTATCAAGGCAGGGTCATTGTCAAGACCAGTTAGCAAGTGAGAGGGATCTGGCGTGGTTCACTTTGCAACCAAGTTGCAGGGTGTTAAAACGATGGAGATCAATTAAACTTGATCAAGATCGACCGATTGAAACCCCTAAGGGTCACAATGTGAACAACTTGTCAAGTCTTGAGTATGTGTTAAAGTCCGGCGAACGGATTGGCCCACTTAGGTCAAGTTGTATCCAAAACTCAGATGGAAAGAATTAAAAGCTTGATCCAACCCAATTATCATGCAACTTAAGACCCAAATCCCTCCAAAATTAGGGGGAAAGGTCCTAAAAGCTCAAGTAGGTCCTAAAGGTCCCAATTACAGGAAAGACTTATGACAATACTTATTTTTTGGTGGTAAGTGATAAAAGAGGACCGGTATGGTGTCAGCCAATACCTATATGAATCGGCTGTATCAGCCAATCTAATACCAATTACTAAAACCCTGGTGTGGATAGAGTATGTGGACTTAGGGATTCTAGGTTGGTGTTTTGCCTAGTTCAGCACTCTTTCACATTGTATATTCCCAAGAATAGAGATTCCAAACACAAGTGTGAGTAAACATATTTGTGTATATTGATTGGATCGCATGAGAATCTTGAATGGCCTACTATTGGCCTACTATTAGTTATGTTCAGGACAAGATTCTCATAGTAGGTTGTAATTGATCCCCCAGACCTGAGAGGAACTTATTGTTGCATTTGGGTATTATGAGTTTTGGTGTACAAAAAGCAACAAGGAATCCACTTCCAGTATAAGGTGAATATCAAGTGAGAAAACTATAAGATATTCAGCAGGCTAGGCCGGTGACAATAATTATTTCTCCTGTTATATGATATTGTTAAATTTATTTCTTTGCGGCATAAGAGTTATATCTGTTTTTACTTTTTAGTATCATTGTGAGTAAATATATTTAAGGGAAAAGGAAGTATATGCTGTCGGTATATACTTCTATCGTTCTCTTCCTTGAAATCTGGATCTCTCTCTCTCTCTCTCCAAATGATCAGTCATGAGTTTTTCTTAATAGCATATAAGATTATAATATACTCCAATAACTTATAGATCCATCTCTCTATATTTAACTATAAATTATAGATGTTATCATGTAAGGATTCTTTAGTGGATCACCTAATGAGATTTAGTGTCTTACTAATTTAACCTTCATAGGGATGTTGCAACATCTAAATTTATAAATAAGAGATATAGAAGGGGAGAGGATAAATCCACATAGATAGCTCTCCCTATCTCCCATCTAAAATTTAGGGTTCTCTCCCCTATCTCTTTCTTCTTTCTCTAGTTTATGAATATAGGCTTTGGAATCCTATCTACTTGTGTCATGTATCCAAAAAAAAAAAAAAAAATCTTGTGTGCTGAAGATCGTCTGCTGCCTCTTTGCACAAAGAGATTTGGCTTGTCTGTTGCAATAGAGGTGGCGGCACCACCTAAGATGTCATCTCCACCACCTGGCAGAAGCTCCATTTGAGGTATAAAATACCGTCACCAAGGTTGTATTTGTTTTTTTGGTGTCAACAAACTTTCATAAGTGATATGAACTGTAGGTTTCAGATTTTTCTTAAGGATCCATTTGCATAAGAATTTTTGGGCAAGGGTTCTCTGTCCTCCTACGTGGTTCTCACATCAGCACGAGAGGTAATGGAAATCCGTGCACGAGCGCTAGGGGGTCATTTCACCCCTCGTGTCTGAACGCAAGCGAACACTGTTCAACCGGAATCCTTTTTGCCATTTTTTTATAAGCTTCATAATGAATGTGAGCAAGTGATAAGTTGATTAAATGATCATCTTGAGTGCCTCATAGGCCACCTTGTGTAGTGAGATCACTTATTAAACCATATTAGATATGAAAATTAGGTTTTGGGGCCCATCACTTATTAATTTAGTGGTGAATATAATAATTTTAATTGTTGTCAATGCTTTTCTCTTTCTCTTTCCCCTAAAATTTTTAGGTTTAGTGAATCTAATGATCTTTTCTAGCTCAGGTGAGCTAAGATAAAGTGTCCTTACAAGGATCTTGTCTCCCTTTTTAGGGTTGTGATGATTAAATCCTCCTTTTTTTTTTTTTTTTTTGTCACTTTTCAGAAAATTTGGGAGCATTATATCCTCATTTAGGAATCATATTGATCAAAGACTCATAAGATTGAAATGATGGTGGACCCATTGAAAGATCCAACCAAAGGGTCTTGACTTTGGTTCTACTTATTTTCAGGGTTTATGGGAAATCAACACCTTTCAGTGCGTTAGCAGTTATGAGAACCATGTTCCTAAAAAACTGATGCCAACAAGAAGCTTTAAAGTTTTATTTTCTTAAATATTAATTAACTAATTATTACTATTTGAAGATAAAAATCTAGCAGGGGTGTCAACAGATTGGTTTGGGTAGGTTTTGTTCCTGGTTAAATCAGTGTCGGACTACATAGGGTTTGATCGAAACATGTCCATTAAGTAGTTCGGTTTGGGTGGACTAAACTGTGCATATTAAATAATGAACCGGTCCGATAACTATTTTATCAAGCTGATTTCGGGCCAGTTAGGTTTCAATAAAATGCTATCTTACTTTGATATTGATGGAGTTGACCACCATGTCTAAATCCTTGACATTCAGTTTCGTTTGGGCTAGGATGATGTTCAGTTCAAGCTTGGTCGGTCTACTTTAATGGTTCAGTTTAGGATTAGCCCCGACCAAACCAAGATCGAGAAGTAATAACAAATTAACCCGAGACATGTCCACTATCAGTTCAGTCTAAATTAGTTTCAGGTTAATTCGGATCAGCGCTGTCTAGACTCTTGATCATCGGTTCAATCCCAAAATTGACACTCCTAAAATCTAGTATCATGCTTTGTACTCTAAGGTAGTGTGGAAAAATGTAATGGAATAGATATAATATTTAACTAAATCTTTGGAGATTATCCATTAACAAATCAACACTCCTAAAATCTAGTATCATGCTTTGTACTCTAATAGTGTGGAAAAATGTAATGGAATAGATATAATATTTAACTATATCTTTAGAGATTATCCATTAACAAGATTTGTAATAATTAACCTTATCTACTCTATCTTATCTTTTCTCTACTCCATTCTCCTATTGCTAGGGAATGGATAACCTTTGATGGCAACTTCTCCTTGAGCAATTTTTTATCATTGTTTTAAAATAAATTGAAAAAGAAAAAAAAAAGGAATAAAAAAAAAAATAGATTCAAGAGCTAAAAGTTCTTGTATGCGGCTATGCAGATTCAATGAACTCATGTAGACATAATTGCCTACCTAAAAAAACCCCCCAAAACACCCCACCCCCCTTTATACGAGCCGATAGGAGGAAACTCTTGTGTATGAACCCTTTCCCTTATCTGATAATAAGTACAAAGTACCTATATCTAAGAATATCAGTTAATATCATTCCAAATACATGTGGTTTTGAGTCGGTTGAATGCTTTCAAGGTTAAGAATACATTGTGAGACAATAAAAAAAGTGTTTAGACTTTAGGATGTATTCTTGTTCTTCAATCATGGAATGCATTAGAGAACATGATTTATTCTCAAACATGCTCTTTAATGTGCCCATTACAATACCATGGTATGCATGCCATTATGCAAAAACAAAAAAATGGCTCTTACAGGCGCGTGGAACCAATTTTCCTCAAATTATTTTTAAAATTGCTAATTTTTTTTCTATCCTATTATTTCAAATGAGAATAATTGAAAGGTAGAACTATTAATGTTGAGAGGAACATTCAACATTATGGGGTCTGTAGAGATTAAAAAAAAAAAATGCAATGGTTTGGATCCCAGATGTTCATGATATGACTCATGTTTGCAAGAGCAAGATCCTCAAATGCATAAATCCCAACTAAAAGGACATTAAATACACTAAAAATTTCAATTTTATTATATGGTAAGTCAACTATTAAACTTCTGCATTTATCTAAGAAAACGAATTCCTAAGTTTTCCTCCGACCCAATCCACCATGGAATCATGGATTGCATACGCAATTGATTTTGGTGAAGAATTTCACATATTGGTAAGACCTTCATGTCGATACTATGAAGATGCTTTCTCATGTCTTCTCAGATTCTAATCATGTGACTAAAGGGTGTTAATCACTTGGGCTTAATCGGTAATCACTAATTTAATATCTTGCATCATGACCGGCATGTACTAACTAACTAGTCCTCATATATGGGAGACATGGACACGTTTACATTCGGTTATGTTGGTCTCAATCCCTAATCAGTCTTATGCTAATCGATCAATAAATGGATTGCAATGATGCAAACTAAATGATCATATATGATCATATACAAGAAGACACAATTGCAATTACCGAAAAGACTTTCTTTCTTACAGGTAAAAAAATTGGTGGAGATGGACTTTCCTAAGGGTTCACTGAGGGCAACTAATCTTTGTTTTGGCTAGAATAAGCTGTTGTGGCTTCCATCATCTTCTTCACTCACAAAGAAATGTTTCAAAGATGATATCCATATCAATGTTGGTCTGCTATTTCTGCAAAAACACATTGAAGAATACACTAATAATCCATAATACAAAAGACAGAGAAACCATATCAAGATATTTCAAGGCTCAATTTTCCATTTCAAGAAAACAAAATATATAAAATAGAGAATCTTTATTATTTTTCCTTTTTGCTTCCTTGGAAGAGGATTGTCATAAGAAATTAAGAATATTGGATTACATTTAAAATATTAGCATTGAATAGAATGAAACTGAGATGAACTTGTAAAATAGATTCTCATGGACCACAACATAAGAAACAATAAAATAAAGAATATTAATAAATGCAAACAGACCTTCAATGGGAGCCAATAAAATGAGAAAATGAATTAACACAGATGTAGAGCTACGTGCAGGCTACAATTTTAAAGTGTAAATTAGCCAGTGCTAAGTGGCAAGTGCTAACAAATCAAAATGAAGAAGGAGAATGAAAGACATTAAGGGTTTAGGCTTTCGGCAACCTAGTTGTTTCTTTAATCGGTTGGTGTCGGGTTCAGTTCGTAATCGATCAGTGAGGTTGGACAACCATCTGGCTACACCCTTACACTGTGAATGTCTGATTACTAATGAGTTCAGGCCTAGGTCTGGTACGTTTAGTAAAAGGTGTGGGTCGGTCCGGTTCGGGGGACACTATGCAATCCAGAAATTGACACTCCTAAATTGTGAACAACACATTGACAGTTTTTCCTGCTTGATCATGTGGCCTCTGTTGATGGAACCGTTTCCTACACCTTGATTGGTGTAGCATGGGAGATACCCCACACACTATCAGCGTGGGGAAGCATCTCCAGTAACGTAAAGAGTTAACCCTTTTACACATATGATGTACAAACTCTTTTTCCCCAAAAAAAAAAAACAAAGTGCAAACCTTTTATAATTTAACAAATTTTATTTTCTTTTATTATGAAAAAAGGATTTTTTTTTTATTGATATCTTACAAAGTGCCAAACGATTTGTTTTTTTTTTTTTGGTGGAAAGAAATTCTATTCATTTAATCGGGATGGAGTCAAGGCTTCGTTTATATTATTCTGAAGAAGCTAAGGAATGGAAAATGACCAATCAACCAATCCCGAAATGGTTAAAACTTTCCTGATAAGGGTATGAACAACATTGTTTACTCCCCTTAGAGTAAAAAAAAAAAATTACATGATTGAAAGGAAGTAGTTAAGAGCTCAATATCTTGAATAATTAGTTACAAAGATAATTCATAAGAGGAATTTTGAGACGAAATAATTAAGGCCTTCCTGCCAAATGATTTGATATTTTACTTCTTTTGCTCCCTTATTGTTACACATTTGTTTTTATAGTGAGTAATTTTTGTCATTTCACACGTTTATTCGTAAATTGTGTAAAATAATGACAATTTTTGACAATGACATAATAATGGACCACTTTTAAAAAAAAATATTGTGAAAAAAAAAATCAATTTTGTGATTCACTTAAAAAACTTTCAAGAATAAGATAAAATTAAAAAAAACAGAACTAAAATTATACAAGGAATTATAGTACCACACGCATATAAGGAGTGTGGCCGAGCATGGAGGCACACTCCTTCACCTTCTTTTATTTTGAACTTCAAGAAATATGGATACTGTGGAGTCCATCAGTTGAGGTGGCCGAGGACATATTTTTAGCCTTCTATTCATATTACGCGTATCAAGCTAGGAGTAAGTGTTGTTGATGGTCCATGCCAAAACAGCTGAATTGTCGGACCATTGATTGCCAAGTTAGAATGATCTGATGTCCAGTCCTTTTGATGAAAACATCGTTCGAAACCCTTTTGGTGTTAACTTGAGTTGTTCTTATTTTATAAGAAAAAGAAAAAGAAAAAAAGAGTCATGTGCCATATCTCGATTTATTCACACATTGATAATGTGTCATTGTGAATTTTTATGGATATGTAACACCATATATATTGATTGATTAACTCTTTTGATACTGACATGTGTTGCCCTCACCTATAATAATAATAAAAGATGAGGAGAATATCTTCATCTACAATGATTTGACATTATAATTTGGTTTACAATGATTTTACATTATGGTTGGATAGATTTCATGGTGAACTCTTTCCATTATTCCAAAGATGACAATTCTTTGGCTCATACCGAAGTCATGACCATTGTATAAATGTTTGATTATTCATTATCCACTCTTGGGTTAATTGATTCTTGAATCAATTACACTTCGACTTGTATTCCTAATGTTCATTAATAAAAAAAAATTTCATCTAACCCTCAAAAACTATGTCAAATTCGATCTAACCCCCAATAATTTCAAAAGTTTCATCTACCACTCAAAAAGTTTCCAAATGTCTCATTTACTATCCAAAAATTTTTCACCGTTAGTCAAAGAGACCCCACCCGTTAGTAGAGTCTAGTTAGTCGATGACGTAAGCACTATTTGAAAAATCTTGAGACGATAATACCTTTATTCTCAAATAGAAAGACTATTTTACCCCTATTGAACCATCATCCACAACCCTCATTCTCCCCAATCCTGCAGCCATTCAGACTCTCCGCCAAGCTTACGCCTTCAACGCCTCCTCCACCGTCGCCGTTGGTCCTCATCCTCCTCCACCTCCACAAATCTGGTTTCATCGCTCTTATTTTACTTCTAGTTTTATCGATATCTTCTAAAGAACATTGCACTCTCTCTTTCTCTTCTCGCAGTTTCTCCTTGGTGCTTAGGAGAATAAAAAGTAAAAGATTCGGTTGGTGAATTGAAATATCCTATTTTACCTAATCCTGTGAAATGGCAAAAACTAACAGATTTTTCAAAGAAGATGATGGATATAGTGTTAGCAGAGATTTTTCTGATAATTGATTTGAGAATTTTCGTATTCGTTGCTTCCATTCTCTGCTTTGTTGCTTTCTGGTACAATTTTAAGGTCGTCTCTTAAGAGCCAAATATAGGTATTTTCCTTTCAAATTTCTGTTTCATTTAGGATGAAATTGAAGAGAAGGTTGTTACTTTTCCTTTCAGGGGTTTATTTATTTATGTTTTCTTCTTATAGATTGCTTAGGAGTTCCCCCTCACCGTTCTCCTCTTTGAATTCCCCTGTTCCCATATAGTCTCTGGTCAGGTGGATTTAGGGGTTTTTAGAGCAAGGAGCTGGATAGGGGATCAGAATCCATCTGGGACCAGCTTTGTTTTTTACGTTATTTTTACTTTGCCATTTTAGGATCGCTCTCAACCCTTGTCGATTCTATTGCTGATCAGGATCGACTTCGGATTGGCTAGTTTGATCCTCAAATCACTAATCTCATCTAACCAATTCTCCGTCGCTGCAACCACTACAATCGAACCCATGAAGATCTCTCCTCCGTCGGAGAAGCCACTCTTCTTCGAACCCTTGTTCTCCACCACTGCAACCTTCGAACAACCAAGCCCTTGAAGCCCTCTTCTCCGGCGCTGCAACCTTGAAGGAAGGCACCTCTCCCGATGCCCAAATTGCCGCTGCTAGTTCTTTGCTAAACCTCGCCACAGATCAAGAAAGGGTTCGTATCATCTCCGGTGAGCTTGGGATTCGGTTGATTGTGCAGGTCCTTTTTGGGAGAATAAAAAAATAAGTTTATTTTTGCTTGAGAATGTCTTATCAAAGGGTTAAAAAAATAATTTGGATTGTGAAAGTGGTAAAAGGTCAAATTAGTAATTTTATCTCAATTTAATGTTTTTTAATTTCAAATACAAAAGGTAAAAATGTCTTATCACATTTTCAGTCAAATCCGTCAGTTAACTGTGGCGATTGAAGTTTATGCAAACCATTTGGGTGGTAGATGGGATTTTTGAAATTATTAGGGGTTAGATCGAATTTGACATAGTTTTTGAAAATTAGATGAAATTTTTTCATTAATAAATTTTTTGTTTACCAAAAGAGAAAAAGAAAAAAGAAATCATACTATTTGCTTAAATTTTTTTGTTCTTATTTAGAGTTTCAAGGAAAATGATGATGATCATCTTATGACTTTTTTTTTTTTTTGGGGTAAAGGATGATGATCTTATGAACGGTATTACTATTTATATAGATAATATTATATGATATCAATTCCACATCCAAAGTTTATTTGTACAAAAATTGAAGGTGATGCATGTAGAATCCCAATTGATTTGGAAAGGAGAATGAGGCTGAATCATGACTGTTGTTTGGAGACCTAAATGTGTCAAAAAAAAAAAAAAAAAAAAAGACTAATTGATTGTTAAACCCCACATATTATTTGATTCAATTATGCAATCTGTTGTAAAGGGTATTGCTTTTCGACACTGGCCGGTGTCAAGAGGTAGTGACATCGATTCCAAAAGACTAGGGGGTGGGAATTGGAGGCGTTGAAAGTAGGGGTATTATCAGAAATCATTAACTAGGGGTAGGATGATAATTTCGTAAACAAGGAGGGTTCGATTCAGTGTCAATTAAGCATTGACACTAGACTGGTGTCAATAAGAAAAACCCTATTGTAAATAGACCAAAAACATCTCATTAACCTACTGGATTGTTGTGGTCGAATCTTCAAAATATTCACACATATTGGGATTCATTCTCATGCCCTTACATATTTTGACATTTTCCTTTCTTCTCTATTCATGTGAGTTCCCCTATCAAGAATACCATGGTTTTAGATATCGATATATGATTTGTATCAATTTTTACAGTGATTGATACAGGATCGGTTTTAACATTCAGTTATCTGTATTATAAGGCAATTTTTTTCGCTCCAAGGCCCGTTTTGACACCACAAATAACACCATAGTGCATGATAAAGTTTCATGCACCCCTGTTGGCAAGGGAGATTCTCCTACACCGACATTGTGGGAAAATTTTCTTCCTTTGTTATAATAGTGAAACTGTAGTTGAAATCAGTCTTGGTCATGTTAAAAACTCCAATAGTCTCCGGTCACCCAATTGTGCCAATTGTGATCACACAGTTGGCCTTCACCCAGTGCACATACTCATGTATTGGGTGAAGGCCAACTGTGCGAGTTATTTAATTCTCCGAATTATTCTTTCAAATCGAATAATACGCATAATTCTCTCGAATTCTAATTATATTTAATGATTCTTTAAAATTCTTGTATTTTTTGTCCATAAATAAATATCACGAATAATTCTTTCATATTCGAATTATACAGAATAATTTTTATACTTAAAAAAAAAACTATTAATATCTTAATGGAGGACTTAATGCCTTAACTATTATTCTCAAACAAAGTTTTTTTTTTTTAGAAAAAAAAATTTAATGCCATAACTATTTGCATCTTTTTCAATCTAAGACTAATTATAAGTTTAAAAATCACGTTATAATATAAAACAGATCATTAATTTCAATTTTTTTTCAATGTGAGATTAAATATGAGTACGAAAATCAAATCATTATATAAAACAAATCATTAATTTCATTCGACAACATGGAAATAAATACGAGTATAAAAATCATACCATAATACAAAGCAAATCATCACTTTTGTGTGCTTTTCTAATCGGGATTAAATATGAATCTAAAAATAAATATTATAATAACCATGAGGAAGTAATTAACGAACATGGGAAAGAGATGGATTTCATGAGGATGATTGGATGAATTTATGAAAATGTTTGATTTTATGAACATTAGCTCCACTAGATTAGTATTGTAATCATAATAAAATCTAATGATCCACATTATATATTGTAATGAAACGTAACAAATCCACCGTTATACACACATACCCATCTATTATGTATTATTTTATTATTTATAAATTAAATATTATTCTAATGTCACTTATATATTATGCAGGTGTAATAATGGATTGATAGGAGCACCAAATATTAAAAATTAATATCCAAATTTTTTGTCCAAATTTTTTTTAGACAAAAGAATAATTCCCGAACTAAACCAAATTCGAATTTTATTTTAAGTTTGCTTTTTTGACCGCATCTTTGTCTGAATTCTTAAATTATGAAGCGACTCATTTCGAATTATTCTCCTTCCGAATAATTAGCAAATCCGAATTAAATTACTATGATTATGACTAACACCTATGCAATGACAAAAAAGGATTTCTTTCTCATATTAAAGGAGTCATGACTCATGACTTGTGCTTTGGCATCCTCTTAACTTTGATTTTGATGCAAACTTTACTATCAATGTGAGATGATTCACTCCATAATATTCCAAATTAGGAGTCAATCTGATGATTAGAAATAGAGAAAATGGTCTAATCCTTCCCTTTCGGGGCGGGGGGGGAGCTTTAACGAGGACAAATTGAGAGTTTTTTCTTTCAATCTCTACTTCTCTTTCACACTATGTTATAAATAAATGCAGTTTTTATATTTATTTTATCTGTCTAAGTATAAATTACAGAATTTTTTTGACTGAAAATTACAAAAAAAAAAGAATTTCATACTATTTTTATGAGAGAAGAATTTTTTTTTTTTTTACCCCATAAAAGGGGTTCGTTCAGGTTATATTTATCAATAAGTGTAGAAAACTGTTGCACATGCACGAGTTTTATGCAATTGGGTACGAAATAAAAATTGGTAAAAGGGCACAAAATTTATAGATTCAATGAAATTTTTGTGAAGTTATTTTTTTCCGTTGGTTATTTCCAAGAAACCCCAAGTGGGTTTACAGAGGATTTTTGTCCCTTCTACAAGATGGAAAATTATTATATTTTAGGCGACAGTTATAACAGGGAAGAAGTGCCAATGGCGTGGTGGTGACATCTAGCTGTGGTTGAGTGTTGGATTAAATTCTAAGTAGATGTCACTAGTTTGACACCCCGCTCCGATTGCATCAGTCTCTATTCCTCTGCACCTTTGGCACCATTGTGAGGTTGAACTTGAGCAACCGAAAAAGAAAAAAAAAAAAACATAGAACAATGAAGAGTCAATATGAATATCTCAGGCCAGATTTTTTTTTTTTTTTTTTAAAGGGAATCATTTACCAAAATAAAAAAACAAAAGCTTTATGACTTTCTAGACATCATGTAATGTGACTGGTAAAAGGGTCTTCTTATAATCTAGTCATTGATGCTCTACCAACCTAACTGCTTGAAATTTTGGACGACAGTAAAAATGGAATCTATCTTGAGGAGAACACCAAAGTTGTATTATGTCTTCGCTAATCTAGAAAACCTTTTGGTCGATATGAGATCAATAAAAGTAGAAATTGAATCATCTGAAGGCCAGAACACCAAAATTGTATTATTTCTTCAATCTAGAAGAACCTTTTGGTCAATATGAGATCAATAAAAGTAGATCACTATGTCAATAGCGTAGTTAGTAAAGTAGCGTTTAATACGTGAATTTTACACGTCCTGATTTTTAAGCGTGTTTTTATGTATTTTTATGAACTATTGCATAGGTTTTCAAAAAAAAACATATTTTTGTGTATTTTAACATATTAAACACATTATAAACATATATTGCCTTATTAAACATGAAAAAAAAATGAGAATAATAAAAACAAAATTTTTTTCCCCCCTTTATATATATCTCTCTCTCTCTCTTAATATTTCAATTTTTTTCGCAAATCCTTGAAACCCCACTATCGAATGAACCCTTCCGTCCTTGATACGTGTTTTATGTTAATGAGATAATGATTTTATGTGAATTTCATGGATTGCAAGTTTTGTTTATAGATAAATTTGTATTTATATGTTATTATTCTATTTGTTTAATGATGCAGATGTCTATTGCATAGTAAATATATATCCGTATTTTGAGTAAACCAGTTGTCATGTTAAACAAGTATTAAACACGTACGTATTAATATCGTATATGCTTTTTTGAATCGGATTCTCAATCCCCATATTAAAGTCTGGTTACGTTACAAGTAAATATATGTACTCAAATATTTGCCATTCCCGGACTAACTAACTATGGTCAATAGAATCCCTTTGTAACTGGTTCTATTCAAATTGAGCAATTAGCTATTATCCTCATACATATATAGCCTGACTCAATTTTTCTCAGCATCACCTGCTAAGTGGAACCAATCATTTGGTCGGATGATTGGCCCGTTGTTAGTTGAAGCAGGGGTTGGGATGAAGTCTCCAATTGGATTGTCCTCTCTTGCATCTGCTCCTTACCCCACCCCAATAATGTAACTTAGAATAATATCTATAAGAACAAAAAAAATAAGAAAAAAAGAAAAGTTGAACCCAAACTGACGGACCGGGTTCAGGTTGAAAATTTCAACCCATTGTTCTGTTTGGGTTAATTTGCGCTGCTTAGATCTTACATTTTGGGTCAATTGACATGACCTATATCAAAGTTTCCTTTCAAGAATCATTTGTCCTTCATGGTATGTCCTTCAT
Source organism: Protea cynaroides (assembly GCA_028583415.1). Taxonomy (NCBI): domain Eukaryota; kingdom Viridiplantae; phylum Streptophyta; class Magnoliopsida; order Proteales; family Proteaceae; genus Protea; species Protea cynaroides. The sequence goes on from CM053272.1 coordinate 53,912,160, forward strand.
TGGAAAAAAAAATTCATCTTAAACAATTACAAGTCTTTATTCAAAATATATCTTTCTATCTTTGTAACAAATAAATGGGAAAAGGGGGGGGGGAGGGGGGGGGGGGGGGGTTGTTCAATATTCCATTGGAATTGTGGTTTTGAGATTGTTTAAACAAGGTCCTGTTTGGTAGAATTTTTTTTTTTAAATCAAGAATCAATATTTAAGGAGCGTAGGAGAGGAATCTGAGTAGATGATTTTAATCTTCTCGTACTTGGAATTAGATCGTAAACTTTATTTGTTTTGTGATCAATGTATTCTTTTTTGTAGTTTTTTTTTTTTCATATTTTTTTACTGTCTATAATATATTTTATTCACAAAAAAAAAAAAAAAAAAAAAAGTTATGTCTTGTTTGTGGAAATTAAACGAAGATGAAACCTTTTGACATCCACTGGTTAAAAACATAAGCTATTTTGGGCTCATCGTTTGAAGTTTGATCTAATGAAAGGTCAAAAGTATCATTTCCACATCTGCATGCTGCTAAATGACAGTGAGCTATATCTTGTGTGGAGACCATTTGATAACTATCATATTTATTATAAATATAAATAATTTATAATGAACCACAACAATACTTAATAATTAGGGGCTTTGTATATTAAGTTAATTAAGATTCTATTTGGTATAGTTTATATATATGTTTATGAGTATTACCATATATATATATATATATATATGAGAATAAATTATGAGTCATAAATAAGTAATAATAGATTATCATTATAACCCATTTGTAGATTTTATATTATATTTATTTATTTTAAATATAAATAAATACCATAAATCATAGTAAACAACTACATATGTCACCATGAATTATATAATTAATTCTATAATGCATACCAAAGAGAGCCTAAGACTCTTTTTGATATAATTTATATTTATATTTGTAAATTATTTATGACAAATCGTTAATGATAATAAATTATGAATCATAAATAATAACAATTTAGTACCACTAGACATAAAGAAATAATAATAAATTATCACAATAATATTAAACACCTTCTAAATTTATAGATTTTATATTATATTAATTTATTTTATATATAAATAAATACCATAAATTACTAGTTTTAGTGTTGATTGTAAGATCTTTTTAGAGATCTTATTTGGTCAACATTGATTTACTTGTCTATTTAGTTTAGTCAACTTTGATTTATTTGCTTAATTAGCAAGTGGAGATCTCATATTATTTGGTAGGCAAGGTATATGCCATGATTATCATCTACCAGAGATAGACTTTCTCTATTCATTGTCGGAGTGAATTAGGGTTATGGAATAGTATTATATATACTAGGGTATGGAGTCCCCACAACTACTATTATGATCTCTCCATCAACACCCATAGCAGAGGAGAAGAAAGATCCACTGGAAAAACTGTGGAAGGTTCAACCCAAAGATTATCACAAGTAACAATCGAAAATTAATCATTTGCAAGAGGGATGAATCAAATCTAACCCACTTGCTTATTTCTCTCATTGTATTCTATATATATGTCTATGGGAGGTAGGGTTATACAATGAAACCTTGGTCTAAATATTTTCTAACATTGATGCCATGGAAACTATTCAGCTCCTAGGGTCTGGTTAATTTGGGCTTATAGGTAACTTAATTAGAAATAATATTTCTGGACACAAGATCCATAATTCGTAGCATGTACTTTATTTTGTTTTCATTGCATGCAATAAAAAATGGATGAGTGATGCAAATTGTAAATAAGATATATATAGAAATTGGCTTATCAATAATCTAGCAAGGCAAAAGCTAATGTTACTCTATATAATGTAGCATCAATCCAGGGTTATATAAATTTCCACTATTTCGTCCGAGAAAGCTAGCAAAAAAATATAAAATAAAATCCAAAGAAAATTTTGGCGAATAAATACATATGTCACAATGTAGTTTTACCAATTGATGGAATGACAAGTTATTATAATTGGAAAAAAAATGGAGAAAATATCAAAGGAAAATTGAGAATAATAAATTTTTAAATCCCTTAAATGTTTTACTTATGAATAGTATTTTTATGTTTATAATGTAATAGTATCAATATGAAGGTGGAGTCGCTTGTCTTTGGGACTTGTTTCAGCAGTTCTGTTTTCTCATCCGAAGATGTTTAATTATGCAAATTTTATACTTTTTAATATATTCTTTTACTGACTTTTAGCAAAAAAAATTATTGAGTTATGCACTTTTTTTTATATAATTATTAATAGAGGGAAAGGCTCATAAAAAAGAATCAAATTAAAAGTAAACGACTTTTAAAAAAAAAATCAGAATTATAAGAAAACTACAGAATACAAAGGAGTTCTGACATTTCTGGGGCATTTTAGGCTTTAGAAACCTGAATCTCCCCTAAACCCATAAGGCCTAGCCCTTCTACTCTAAACACCCTCACAAGTTACAATGTTTACCTGAAAAAATAATGAATTAATCCAATAAAGACGCACAGAATGAAAATCGAGAGGAAGTAGTAATATTCACAAACAGCTTGGAAGCAGTGATTCTCTTAGTGCAGTAGATTTTAAAAGATGGCCATATAAAACTTTTTAAATTATTATTTGATGTATATAGGGAAATGGTATTGCACATCCTCTCCCATCTCAATCCGATCGATGGTTGAAGCAAGGACCGTGTATGCATATGCCATGCACAAAAACTTTCTCCACTAGTTGATTTAATTTCATAATTATTTTTATATAGTTAATTTAATTTTATAATTATTTTTGCATAAAAAATAGTCCAATCAAAGATAGAACATGCATGGTAAAAAGAAAAGGTGCTACTTGTTGCAATCAAAGAAGTAATTAAATCTCTCTTTGGTTAACTGTTTGGTATGATTTATGGTATTTATTTATATTTATTTTATATTAATATAATTTAAAATCTACAAATAGATTATAAGGTATTTATTATTATTGTGATAATTTATTATTACTTTTTTATGTCTATTAAACGGTTATTATTTATGATTCATTATTTATTCTCATAAATGATTTATTATAAATAATTTATAAACATAAATATAATCTAGCTAGGAAATCAAAGACAGCCTTAGAAAATTACATCCTTCATTTGGTAGCCCCTTTTTTATTCCCAAATGTTACTTTAAGTCATGGGTAAAAGAGAGTCTTCAAAAATAATTTGAAAATGAATCATTTTCTAGAATGTTATTGGCATGCACCTTTTTACAAGTATATATGTGAAATAACCACATTTTACCCTTAAGCTTCATTTGTTTTGACGTAGAATTTTATATGAAAATGTTACGTGTAATATTTTATATGTTAAATTTTTGGAAAATGCTTGTTTACATTTTTAAGAGGGAAAAGAAAGACGAATTTCTTTTTCCCTCCTCCTTAGAGATCATTATATTAAACCTCTTGGAAATAATGATTGAAAAGTTTTTTAACATGTAAAATATTACACGTAAAATTTACAAATAATCTTTTACATCAAAACAAACAAAGCCTTACTAAAAATACAATTTACCCACAAAAAAAAAAAATGTGCAATTTGAGGAAGAAAAAAATTTACATTTGTTTCAGCAACTTTGTTACAATAACCACTTACCCAAAAAAACTTTGTTACAACAAGTCAAAGGGTGTTAAATGGTGCAGTTTCTGTTTAAAGGTGCGATTCTCGGTGTGTAATGAGTTAAACAAAAAATGAATAATTTATTAAACGGTTTCAAAATACTTGCCAAAATCGATTATAAATTGATTTCAATTTTTTGGTTTTTAAATGGTTTCATTGCCTGGAAGGAGATGAAGAGAGTTTTAGGAACAAAATATAGGGAAAATCATTAAAATAATTTTAGTCATGTATGGAAATGACCTTACGATTTAGAAGTATGCCAAGCATTAAAATATAATTTATTTATATAAATATAGACATTTAGCACTAAGAGATTAAAGTAAATGTTTAATCGGTTTTAACAATTTCAAATAGTCGATTTAAATGGTTTCATTCTTGAAACCAGAATCGAATCATTTAACTAAATAGATTCATTTCAAAACCAGAATCGAACCATTTAATAATTGGTTTCACAATTTCAGTTTAAACAATTCGGTTCGATTTCGATACACAATTCGGTTTCATTTTTGACACATTTCCCTAATTAAAAAAGAAGGAGAGTTTGTCGGGGCAGTTTTCAGAAAAGGACTCCCATGGATGGTTAAATAAAGGGAAAATATATTATGTGAACTTCAATTAGAAGAGGTGGGACGCTTTATACCTATTTTGTTTTTAGGGTGAAATATTTCAGACCATGTTCCTCTTTAGCTGAAGGTAAGACCAACCAAACTTTCTCTGTAAAAAAAATTAAGAACTTCTTACTCGAAGCAAATGGAACATGGAATGGCGCATATGATATAATGGGCCCACTTTAATTTAACAATAGAGGGAGATTGCAATTTAATTAGTCAGGGATTTTTTTATTTTTTTTTTATAATAATTTTCACCCTTGCCCAAGAATGCATTAACTAGTGGAGTAGTGAGGCTTTTCACCAACGAAAGGAGTTTGAATGATTTCCTTGTTTATGTTCTTTTTAATTTTTTTAAGAAAATATAACTGCCCAAATATGATACGGGGCCAAGAAATATTGTAGACAGGCCATTCCTAAAGTTTCCTAAATAATTATCAGCTTTTAGTTTTCACAAAAAAAAAAAAAAAATTCTAGTTTTAGTCTACATATAATTATGGAAGTGAAAAAAAAATAAAAATTTTAAAATATATGAATATAGAAACATACACAAAATGGCTAAGTCCAAAGAGGTGTATCCAAATCCAAACCCAAACCCAAACCAAACCAAACGGACCATAAATTTGCAAGAATATAAACCCTAATTAGGTTTGGAAATATATCTTGTGCTCTTGATGCACAAGTGATAGATCATGTGAATTTTTTTCCTAAAAAAAATCATGTGAATTTTCATTCTTGAGGCATAGATACAATGAAATATTTAAATAGTAAGTTAGAATTCTAGGCTGTGTTTAGTATGCATTATTAAAATGTATTTTAGGTCAAACATACATTTGAGATGACAAGCTAGTGTTTGATATGTATTTTCTTTCTCAAATCATGGAATGTGTTAGAAAATATGACTAACTATTTTGCATTCAAAGCCAAAAAATAGAAATGCCTCTCTTTATCCCATTATCATCCTATTTTTGGAATGCATTTTTCATTTTGAAATGCATTTCTCAAAATGTATTCCAATAACGCATACCAAACACAACCCTAATGAGCCGAGATAGAAAAGGTTTTACCATTGAAAATCGTTTAATTTTTATTAATCTTAGCTTGTGAAACACGCAATCAATTTTAAATGACAATTTGAGTAGAATTTGAGGGGAGGAAGGGAGAGGATGTTTTTTTTGGTAAGTAACACAGCACAAAAAATTAAAATTATGATCTCACTGACAAGTAGATATTGGGGGAATGATAAAATCATATTCAGTAGTTTGTAATTTAAAAAATTTGTATCTCTATGTTTTTCTTTTAAATAGTTAGTGATGGAGATTATTACAATTGTAGTAAATCCTAGTAAGCACATAGAGGCATGGGGAAGAGAGCTTGTAACAGTTGCTTCATTTTAAAAGAAAACTGCTCTCATCTCCCCATGGACTTAAGCATTTTGTTGAACCACGTATAATTGTTTAATTGTGTTTTTTTGCATTGCGAATAAATTTCAATAGCTACAGTAGGAACAACACATTGACATGACAAGCATAGCACCTAATTCTGAGAAGCCAACAAGTGAGTAGAAACACTACTTAAGCCTAGGAAGTAGGAGAAAGAAATCACAAGAAACTTAATCCTGCAGAACTTGGTTATGATGAACAATTTCAATGGTTGAAATGCTTACTCTGTGAAACTTTGGCCGTAGTAGCAATCCATGGAAAAATATGGATCATACTCTACAAGATGAGAAATTTTTTTTTTTCAGTACAAAAATGGGTTTTCTTATTCCATAATTTTCTTATAATATTATATATTTTTTGAAACAATATTCAATAAACAACAGAGTGGGAGTTACATGTCGACATCTCTCTATGACTTTGTTTTTCCTCTCCTACCACCAACCATCTTGGCCTTTGCATCTTTTAAAGAGTGCCCCTTTGAGTCAATCAACCTATCGTATTGAATAGAGTACAAAAATCCCCAAGCAAGAAACTTGGAGATTCTTTTCTATGCTTTCTCAAATATATACTTGAGGATTCTTTTCTATGCCCTCTCAAATAATTAAATCACTATTCCTGACCATTTTTCTCTTTTTCATGACCTTGTGGCCTTGGTGACGATATTGATTCTAGCACACTGATTGGTGTGCCTAGAAAAATTTCCCTTAAGTTGGCAGCATAAGGAAATTCTTCGGAGAATAAATATCAACTCATGTTAAAAATATACTTTTCTTAGTAAATATTTATTTGGCAGCCATGGGTTGGAATATGAGATCAACATCTTTGCAAAGTAGGGATAAGATTATGCACATTAACCTTTCCCCATAACCCACAATTATTTATAGAAGCTTTGTGCATTAGGTACACCATTTTTATAATAAATATTTACCTGATATAAATGGGTAGTCGAAAATCTGACTAGGGGTATCCAGATAGAAATTCAGATAAATCAAAGCATAATCTTTTTGATTCGTATAGATATCCAACTAATAATAAAACAATTAAGTAGTTAATGATCTCGATGGGTCTTATACATTCGACAGACTAAGAAGAATGCAAAAAAGAAAATCATAAGACTAGACAACTGAGAACGAATAGTATTTGTTACGTACACATGGATGGCTATTGGCGTGCTGAATTATCATTAGTTATTTTAGTAGTAATAGATTTATGGGGTGAGTTAAGCACGTAATACGGGTGGTTATGTAACTGGAAGTGTTTAGCGAATGACATTTGTAGTGTGTTTAAAGTGAGTAGTTTGTAGAAGTTATGTAACTACGAAAAGATGCCATATTTATAGGATAAATATGGAATGAAGAGATATGAATTAAATCCTTAAATTGTCTGATTAATATGGAATGAAGAGATATGAATTGAATCCCTAAATTGTCTCCTATGAGATAGAGATAGGTTTCCTCCAATAAGCTGGAGGAGGTTCCTAATAGAACTAATCTCTTCCCTATTAACTTCTATCTTTTCTCACTGTTCTTTTTTTCTTTTCTTCTTTGATCCAAACCTAAGATACATAAGCATTTATCAAATGGTATTAAGGGTGTCAACGGGTCGGTCCTGGCCGGTTTCGGTCCGGGCTGAATCAGTGTCGGGTTTTATAAGCTCAGCCCAAAACATGTCCATTAAGAGTTCGGGCTGGGTTGGGCTGCGCTGGACACAATAACTATCGGGCTGGTTCGGTGTTGGTTTGTTATCAGACTGGGCTTATTGAGGTGATTTCAGGCTGGTTCGGTCTAGACCGGGCTTATCAAGCTTATCGGACCTATTTTATATGTAAGACATATAGTTTATTTTATTATTTCTATCTATAAAATTAGCATCATTCCTTCTATATATATGTAATTCAGTAAATTGTAACAATTAACATATTATTTTCAACTATAGATTTATGTAATCTTTTGGATCAAGAAGTGAACTATAACAGTGTAATATAATCCATCAAAATTTAAAACCATTAAAATTAAGAAACTGGGCCCGGATGGACCTTATCGGTGTTCAGGTTAGGTATTATTGGTTCGGACTAGTTCGGGCTTTTTAAAGGACCGGTCCGATCTGGTTTCGATTTGGACTGAAACGATATCGGGCTTTACAAGCCAAGACCGAAACCTGTCCATTAAGGTTCGGTCCGGGCTGGGTTCGGGTTATATAATATTAATTTTCTTACAATATTATATATTTTCTAAAACAATATTCTCTGAACAACAGAGTGGGAGTTACACGTCGACATCTCTCTATGACTTTGTTTTTCCTCTGCTACCACCTACCATCTTGGCCTTTGCATCTTTTAAAGAGTGCCCCTTTGAGTCAATCAACCTATCGTATTGAATAGAGTACAAAAATCCCCAAGCAGGAAACTTGGAGATTCTTTTCTATGCTTTCTCAAATATATACTTGAGGATTCTTTTCTATGCCCTCTCAAATAATTAAATCACTATTCCTGACAATTTTTCTCTTTTTCATGACCTTGTGGCCTTAGCGACGATATTGATTCTAGCACACGGATTGGTGTGCCATGAAAAATTTCCCTCAAGTTGGCAGCATAAGGAAATTCTTCGGAGAATAAATATCAACTCATGTTAAAAATATACTTTTCTTAGTAAATATTTACTTGGTAGCCATGGGTTGGAATATGAGATCAACATCTTTGCAAAGTAGGGATAAGATTACGCACATTAACCTTTCCCCATAACCCACAATTATTTATGGAAGCTTTGTGCATTAGGTACACCTTTTTTATAATAAATATTTACCTCATATAAATGGATAGTCGAAAATCTGACTAGGGGTATCCAGATAGAAATTGAGATAAATCAAAGCATAATCTTTTCGATTCGTATAGATATCCAACTAATAAATAAAACAATTAAGTAGTTAATGATCTCGATGGGTCTTATACATTCGACAGACTACGAAGAATGCAAAAAAGAAAATCATAAGACTAGACAACTGAGAACAATTGGTATCTGTTACGTACACATGGATGGCTACTGGCGTGCTGAATTATCATTAGTTATTTTAGTAGTAATAGATTTATGGGGTGAGTTAAGCACGTAATACGGGTGGTTATGTAACTGGAAGTGTTTAGCGAATGACATTTGTAGTGTGTTTAAAGTGAGTAGTTTGTAGAAGTTATGTAACTACGGAAAGATGCCATATTTATAGGATAAATATGGAATGAAGAGATATGAATTAAATCCTTAAACTGTCTGATTAATATGGAATGAAGAGATATGAATTGAATCCCTAAATCGTCTCCTATGAGATAGAGATAGGTTTCTTCCAATAAGCTAGAGGAGGTTCGTAATAGAACTAATCTCTTCCCTATTAACTTCTATATTTTCTTACTATTTTTTTTTCTTTTCTTCTTTGATCCAAACCTAAGATACATAAGCATTTATCAAATGGTATTAAGGGTGTCAACGGGCCGGTCCTGGCCGGTTTCGGTCCAAGCTGAATCAGTGTCGGGTTTTATAAGCCCAACCCAAAACATGTCCATTAAGAGTTTGGGCTGGGTTGGGCTGCGCTGGACACAATAACTATCAGGCTGGTTTGGTGTCGGTTTGTTATCGGAATGGGCTTATTGAGGTGATTTCGGACTGGTTCGGTCCAGACCGGGCTTATCAAGCTTATCGGACCTATTTTATATGTAAGATATATAGCCTATTTTATTATTTCTATCTATAAAATTAGCATCATTCCTTCTATATATATGTAATTCAGTAAAGTGTAACAATTAACATACTCTTTTCAACTATAGATTTATATAATCTTTTGGATCAAGAATTGAACTATAACAGTGTAATATAATCTATCAAAATTTAAAACCATTAAAATTAAGAAACTGGGCCCGGATGGACCTTACCGGTGTTTAGGTTAGGTATTATTGGTTCGGACTAGTTCGAGCTTCTTAAAGGACTGGTCCGGTCTGGTTTCGGTTTGGGCTGAAACAATATCGGGCTTTACAAGCCAAGACTGAAACCTATCCATTAAGGTTCGGTCCGGGCTGGGTTCGAGTTATATCGGGCCGGCTCTGTCCTTGCTACCAGGCCGGGCCCATTTTTGACACCTTTAAATGGTATCAGAGCACAAGTATCAGCCATGCAGGATACGGTTCAAAGTTAGAAAAGTTGGAGAGAAAAGTGAGTTTCTCTCAAAGTTGGATGGTAGCGGATTCTCGTCAAACATAAGTAAATTCTCTCAAAATTTGACGAGTTGTTTGAGAGATTGGACATACAATCATATCGAGTTTGTAGTTGGCGAGAGTTCAACGGCGTGCACCCATGTCAACGGTTTCGACCACCTAATCACAGGGTCATCCTCCTCCCAATATTGTCTCCTGGAATTACGGTTCATTCGATATTATCGAAAAAATCAGACTAGTGGCACACAAGTTCGCCTTACCAAAGGAAAACCGCATTTACCCCCATATTCCATGTGTCACTACTATGGATTATTGGAGATAATCATCAAATCCAAAGCGATTTTTTTACAAATGGTGAAACACTTCACGAAAAGTTTGGGATCTGGGTGGGACCAATTTCCCATCTTGTGGCCTTGAGGACAAGTCCAATATCAAGGGGAAATGATTAGTACATACACATAGATGGCTATTGACGTGCCGAATTATCATTAGTTATTTTAGTAGTTATAGAGTTATAGGGTGAGTTAAGCATATTACATGGGTGGTTATGTAACTGGAAATGTTTAGTAGATGATATTTGTAGTGTGTCTACAATGGGTGGTATTTAGAAAAAAAATCAGCTACCACCCAAAATAGTTTTGAAACACCATTTACCATCCACACCTTTCAAAAAATATTAAATACACCCAAGTAACTGACGAAGGAGATTGAAATCAACATTAGACAAATTTACCCTTTTCGTTTTCAATTAAATTTTTTTAAAAAGTAATAAAATTACTAATATAACCTTTCACATTTTAGTTTTATAAGATTAGATTCTTCTCTTATGCGAAGAACTCTCCTCCTCTTCGAAGAAAAACCTCCAACTGCCATTGTAGAATTATGATTCTTTTGTACCAGCGGTTGAATAGATTCTCCGGCCACTGACTAATTGAAAGTCGGCTTCATCCATTGTGAGTAATTATTGCCAACCGAGGGCTTGATACTAAACTCTTAGTTGCTAACCCAGTAGAATTATCTAGAAAGGGAAGAACCCATGTATTCTACGTAGAATTATCTAGAAAGGGAAGACCCCACCCATGTATTCTACAAAGTTACACTTGCTCTGAAAGTGCTGGGGATCTGCATTTTTTCAGTAAGATTTCTTGGCCTGTGCTGATATTTTGGAATTGTTTTGTCCCCGCTTTAGGAATTACTAAGACATATTTCACTTCGATGATTTGTAGGTTGAAATTGGAAGGTATTCTATGTCAGAAACATTCAAATATAGAAACAAAAGCATTTCCATTCTCTCTTTAGACTTCAAAGCTTTCATATATTATGTTGAATAGGAAAGAAGAGAGAGAAATAATGAAAGGCTCGCTCTCTCTCTCTCTATTTGACGACAAAAGGAACCACATGAACAGTGGAAATTGGAATTTTTCTATGTAGAGAAACCCTAATCTTCACCAACAGAGAACCGGGCAATTGATATTGAAATTCCAGATTCAAAATTCCTGGCTTTCCCTCGCCAATCAAGCGTGCTAGCGCGCCCCTATTAGTAAAGCGCAGTAACGCTGATTTACAACCAGCCTGATCTATGACCACTCTACCGTACGACGTTTAAGTCGGCCAATTAGAGTGACTGAAGATTTGGAGATTTTGTTGTATTCGGATGTGACTGTCAGATCCATCATGGCTGATGTTTCCGGTGATAGTACTACTCCGACTACGTTGGAGTGGAGTTTCAGCAGTGGCATTGGTAATGGCTATTCGGCTGTGAATGATGGTGCTTCGATTTTCTTAACGCCATGTGGACTGCCGTATTTTATTACTGTGCCTAGTTCATGGGACAACGTGGGGCAGGGAGCCAGCTAGGATCCCTTTAATTCTTCTTTGTTTTTTTAATCTGAAAGTAAGAAGAACAATCCAGAAGCTCCTTTCGACTCTTTATGCTTTGCTTTGGTAACAATTAATAAACAACCTTACAAAAATGAGCTTGAAAACAATGTAGAGTGGAGGAAGAAGAAGGAGGAGGAGGAGGAGGAGGGAGAAGAAGAAGTGAAGACAAGAAAAAAAATAAGTAGCAGACGAGGAAGAAGAAGAAGACGAAAGACCAGAATGATAAATAGAAAGAAAAAAAAAAGGAGCAGAGGAGGAAGAAGACGATGAACAAAAGAATCAGAAAAAAAAAAACCGTCTTTGGGTGTGTATGGTGAGTTAATTGGGAAGGGTAAAATCGTTTTTCAACATCTCCTTTAGGGTATTATTGTCCAATTCAAAATTGATTTTGGATGACATCAACAACTAACGAGAATCATTTAATGGAATAGATCTATTTGATTAACAGTGGTAAACGTTTGGGTGGTAGTTGATGTTTTTTGAAAAGCGTGAAGCGTGAATGACATGTGATGTTTTGAAACTATTTTGAATGGTAACTGATTTTTTTTCTTGTAAAAATTATATAATTACAGAGAGATACTTTATTTATAGGATTAATATAGAATGGGGAGATATGAACTGAATCCCTAAATTGTCTCATATGAAATAGAGGTAGGTTTCTTTCAATAAGGTAGAACTTGATATAACCAATGAAGAATAGTTCACTTGCATGCATTTATCTTTTTTGGGATCTTATCACTGTTTATATCAATGGATCTCATACTGAAGAGGTGGGTCCTATCCCATATCAACGATGATAAGATAATTTGAAGAATACATGTGTACATGCAAGTGATCCAAACTCGAACCATCTCGTCCCTATTAACTCTTATTTTTTTTTTCTTTCTCTTCAGCATATATCAGTAACTGTAGGGAAGAAGATCAGAAATGTAAATTAAAAATCATACATCCGGATTCAATTGACACCCGTATCCATAAAAGATGTTCTTATCTGATTAGAGGTATCTAGAATTTTAGAAACGATCACATCTGGAGTGTATGCAGCCCGTTTACATCCCTAAAGATGAAGGTGACAGGATATTATTGGATCAGACGAGAGGATTACAGACCCATTTTGAACCATGATCGAGTAATAGGTTGAAAACAAACGACATTAAAAGTTATCATATAATCCATACGGATGGTTGACAAAGGACAGCATGTTATGCAGTTGGATGATGTAGACTCATACGGGTGTGAACCGCGTGAAGAGATCATCATGACATCATTGGCGTATAAGTTAGTGAGCACTGTTGATCCAGCAGTCTGAAAGAGTTCATGAGAAAGGTCCAAACTCCAAAGCCAGAGCGGTGAGGATTTGGATTCATTAGGGTTTTAAATTTTTTTTTTTTACATTTTATATTATGGAAAATATTATTTTTATAAGAAAATTTCCTCCAAGATCAATTTACATGAAAATAAACAGTTTAGAAAATCAAACGAACTAATATTAATGAAAATTCAAAGCTTTATACCAAAAAAAAAAAAAATGAAAATTGAAAGCTACCCATAATTTCTCTTTGCTTTTGTTTTGTGGAGCCCAGGGCTCTGGCCTCTGCTTTGCTGGCTCTAAGCTTTCTTTGTTAGTTTTTATGGGATTTGTCCGCTGTGAAGTTCCAGACGAGAGTGCTTCAGTTAGTTCTCCAATCGAAATACATAGATTGATTGAAAAATTCCTTTACTCTTGTTGAATCTTTTCTCTTTTTGAGCTTTTGATTATCGTTCCTCTATCTTTCCACGAAAGCGGAAACGAATTAGGAACAAGGGATATTAGAAAAAAAAGGAGGAAGAGAAACTTATCTTTTTATTACTGATTTGATGGATCTACAGATCTAATGCTTTCAGAATCACATGGGACTGCTTCGTTTTTCAGATCCATCGCCTCCAGCTGTAGAGCTGCGGAGTAACTGGTCAGAAGCAAGGTGACAACGGTGGGTTTTTGCCCTTTATAGTTCTTTGTTTTGGGTAAATGTGCAGTATTTTTAAAATTGAAGGATTTTGGAATTTTAATTTCTGAGTTTTCTCACGGTGTGAATATAGGGATGTGTTTTGAATTCAGTCTTGACTCTTGAGAACTTCTGGATTTGGGAAGTCTGACCAAACGTTTACCCGAGAATAAAGTGGAAAAAAATAGTGGACTTGTCTTCCCTTTCTTTCTTTTTCGCCCTTTTTTGTAGGTTCTGCTGTTTTATCTGTGTTCTTTGATAGCTGTTGGAGTTCTGTATTATTTGTTTCGAGAAGAAACGTAGATGGGTTAAAGATTTTCTGATATCTTGGTCTCTGTTGGTCTGATTTTTCACTGAAGCAAACCAAAAATGGCGGGGGTTTCCTCAAAATTTTCTGTCTTTTCTGTTACTGTGGTTCTTTTAATTCAGTTATACTTTTGATTTACTGGGTGTGGGTGTTTGCATGCGTGTCTTTCTCTGTGTGCAGCAGCGGAAGAGTAGGAACGTAGCAGAAGAGATTTTTTTTTTCTTCTTTTCATTTGGGTACGATTAGATTGGTGTTTTACATCCAAATCATATTTGGATGTGGAGAAATTGGAGGCGGATTTGGGTGAGATGAGGGATGTTATCGGGGTTGATGAATTTTTTGAGGGCCTGTTGGCGGCCGTCTTCGGATAGTTATGTTCATGCTGGTTCGGATGCTGTGGGAAGACAAGATGGGCTTCTCTGGTACAAAGACACTGGTCAGCACCTTAATGGCGAGTTTTCCATGGCCGTTGTTCAGGCAAACAATTTGCTCGAGGATCAGAGTCAGATTGAGTCGGGCCCTTTGAGCTCACTGGAGTCTGGGCCCTATGGAACCTTTGTTGGAATATATGATGGCCATGGCGGTCCTGAGACTTCACGCTACATCAACAATCACCTTTTCCACAATCTTAAAAGTATGTGAGTTGAATCTTACTTCTCTTTCAACAGAAAACCCATTATCAATTTCCATGGTGATTGTTGAGATTGAGATCAAGTAACTGTTCATAATTTTTCGGTACTTTGGATTGGTGTTCTGCAGGATTTACTTCCGAGCAGCAGGCCATGTCAGTAGATGTAATACGGAAAGCGTTTCAAGCAACCGAAGAAGGGTTTTTCTCTCTTGTAGCTAAACAGTGGTCTATGAAGCCCCAAATTGCAGCTGTTGGATCTTGCTGCTTGGTTGGTGTAATTTGCAGTGGTACCCTCTATATCGCCAATGTCGGTGATTCTCGTGCTGTTATGGGGAGGCTAGTTAAGGCAACTGGAGAGGTCTTATCTGTCCAGCTGTCCGCAGAGCACAATGCAGCTATAGAGTCAGTAAGACAGGAGCTGCACTCTCTGCATCCTGATGATTCACAGATTGTGGTTTTGAAGCATAACGTGTGGCGTGTGAAGGGCCTCATACAGGTAAATTTCTTCTTTACCGGATTCAAATCCTCTCTTCCAAGAGAATCAGGAGGAGAGGTGGCACCCCATTGGATGGGCGACACCTGGGGTCGGATGAATCCGAGCCCTCCATCCGAGCCCTCCATCCGAGCGGACAAAATGAGCTGACAAGGGGTATCGGCTCAGATGGACCCCAAGTGTCGTCCATCCAATGGGGCACCACCTCTCCTCCAGATTCTCTTGGAGGAGAGGATGTGGAGTAATTTTTTTTTTCTTTTTACCTAAGGTGAAAACGTGGCAAGTGTCTTTATTGTTCTCCTGTTGCTAATTTCTGTACATTTCTGTACTCTATCCATGTATTAGTATTTTTGCAAGGATCTTCTAAACTGTTGTAATGCTAATTAAGAGTTACAGCACTCACTAGGTTGTGGTTATTGCATCCGCCTTGTAGGAATGGATTAGGTCTTATTGTACTATTTACCTCCTCTACAGACCTATATGTGGAAGCTTTCATATGTTTACTTTCTATTAAACCTATTGGAAATTGCAGTGCATTTTAGCATCTTGTTTTCAGGGTGGTTTTTGATACCTTAGGGTCAGAGAAGGCAAATTCCCTCAGGCAGATTATTTTGGTTATTGAACTTGAGATGGACTGAAGTTGGAACTGATGGAGTTTTTGTTCATGTCTAGCACAAAGGAGCATGTGGGGTTTACAATCAGCAAGCTCTTTTGGTGATAAGATTAGTGAAAGGAAATTAGAAAAAAAAATAAAAAATAGTAGAACTAGTGATATTTTTGTTCAAATGCATGATTCAAACAATCATTTACTCAACATTAATGCTGAAAGAACATCAGGTATCTTATTTAAGTCAATTAGTGAACTTGAAAATAGTTTTTGTGGCGATCCAATTCTAATAATAATTGGTAAAAAGGGCATCCTAGTGCACGAGGCTCCCGCTATTGCAGGGTCTAGGGAAATATTTTCTTAAATAAAATAATAAGATTTTATTTAGTAGAAATGTATTTTTAAATTCATACTGTTGTCCCTCAACGTATGGGCATGTTGTCTAGGGGCTTGTTAATGAAAGACCCAATACTTAAATATTAATTTATTTAGTGATTTTTTTTTTGTTCATATAATAGTCAGTTAAAGGTTGTTCTATTTAGAACTGATAAATGAAAGATTTTAAGCCTGTGCAATGATGTTTCTTGATTATGTATTCCGATGCAAAAGAAATTTTGCATGCAATATATACATATGAATAGAATAGTGGACCCACTTAAATATTTACGTGGAACTCAGGAGTGGTGGGTCATACCCTATGGAAAGGCTATTTGTATAAGCCATGTAGATAAATTTGGGATCTACTGCATGCATGTTCTTGTTTGGTGGGTGACCATTTAGATTATGATATTCCAGGTAATATGTTACTGATATATGCCTTGTTAACTTTGCTAGATGCAACTCCATCCATTTAAACTTGTGAGTTTCTTATTCTGGTAAATAGATCCATGGGAGTATACAGTTGTATCTTCTCAGCTAT
Organism: Protea cynaroides; assembly: GCA_028583415.1. NCBI lineage: Eukaryota > Viridiplantae > Streptophyta > Magnoliopsida > Proteales > Proteaceae > Protea > Protea cynaroides. The sequence goes on from CM053272.1 coordinate 53,928,864, forward strand.
TTCTGTGAAAGTTGGTGATTTACAAACACAGGATCAATATCACAAATCAGGAAGTGCTAGTAGTGAATCTTCTTGGTAGATTACTCTTGCCCTTGAATTATCTTTTGGTGTTCGAAAACCCAATCAATTGGCCTACACAGAACTATTAACCTTTTCATGTTTTGTTGGAGAAGGGAGAAGGGTAATAAGAGTGGTGTCTGAGTGAAAGATTTCCAATCCCTCTCTTCCCCTCATAAATCCTTTTGAAGCATAAGCAAATTCTTCTTGGTCCAGAGAAATTTGTTTTGTTTATTTTTTTACGCAATAGGTCTCCTGTAGTGAGAGATTGGAAGACTTTACACTTGAATGTACCGAGTAAGCATGAGTCATGCTTATTTTTTGTAGTTTTTTCTTGGGTCTCTTATTACTGCTTGAACCCTTGAATTCGATTTGATAAATTGAATCACACAACTGCTACTTTAAATGTGACATAAAATTGCTATGAATTTATTCTTTGAAATTGGATGGCCTAGATTTTGACAAATCCCTTCAGGTTAAGTGCTTTCCCCACCCCAAGGGAAAAGAAACCTTCTGCACATTATAAACTCGGTGGCACTTAAGACATCACTGGTGTACTATATGGTGCTTGGTGCTTGACTTTGTTTCCTTCATACCCTGTCAGCACTCTTCAAATTGTCTGTCTTTTCTTCTTGATGTGACTGACATTCGTATGCTTCCGTTTATCCTGGTTGGAGAATACTCATTAGTGTATGGACTTAGTTGAAGTGAAGAAGAACTCAAGCACCTGAATTGAATTACTAGGTAAGTTACTCCTAATCTATCTACCCCAGCCAGCCACGACTCATGCATTAGTGGTATGACCAAATTGAACCACTTATATTATGCAAATATGTATATAATGAGAACATGATCCAATGATTTCACAAAGAAGTGCCAACTCAATTAAGACTTTACAACTTCATCTAATAGCTGTACTCAAAATATTTGCACAGCCACCTGGGAAGGCTCCTCACTCAATAATCACACAAAAACAAAAACTATGGCTCTTTTAGTCATATTATAGGCCACTCTGTATAACAACACACCAAAATGCTGCAGAAAGATGATAACTACAAATATATTGAAATATAGGTTGGAGCAGCTATTAAGTTAATCAAGATTTAGAGGTTAGACTTTTCTAACCTAGGGAACACAAAAACTAAGGCCACCATAATATCTCGTACTGCGTCATCCATGTGTCATTAAGACAACTGCTGGCAAAATCGGAAACCTCCACTTTAGCTGTTCTAAAGTCAGCTACTTCTTCAATGATAACACCGAAGTGAAAGCATCAAACTCTTGAAGAAGCTCCTGCGGTGCAAGAGCTGAAGGTTGATGGTACTCTCAAAAGTACCATCGCAAGCATAAGAAATCAACCCATAGGCTGCAGATTCTCTTCTCTTTTGTTTTCATTTATTTAGTAATTCTTGGGCTTTTTCTTTCTGTTTTATTTGTTTAAGTCTTTAAGCTTTAGTTCTTGTGTAGTTATTTACTGAAAGAAAAAGCGACATTTATAGATATAAGTCGTTTCTGGGAAGGAGGATGGTCACAGGCTCACACTTGTTGCATTTCTCGGTAGGAGAGAATCTGAGGAAGATACATTTAAAAGCTCTAGGGTAAAGTTTAGAGTGGTCAGATTTTTATGAACTTGGGCATAGCAAATACAACCAAACATTTTGGGAGAAATAAGAAAGTTCAGGATGCTTGGAAACTGAATTTCCAAAGGAAATTTGGACAGAAGGTTATTAGATGGAATTTGATTCATCAGACCATTTGATTCATCAGAAATGTAGCAGCAAGAAAGGCTCCAGACCATAAAGTTTTGGGGACATGCATAGCAAACTTTCAAACTCCTTGTCATTTCCAATAAATGGAGATTCTTTTGTTTAGCTACCTCATTCTGTTGGGGAGTAGGCACATACGCAACCTGATGGAGAACTGTATCACTAAAGAATTTTCTAAGTCCCCAAAATATATATTCTCTCACTCTATCTGACGTGACAATCTTGAGTGAGTGCAAACCATTTGATAAAAGGTCTTAAAGGTTGCATATACATCACTCTTATGTTTCAGAAGGTAAACCTTAGTGATACGAGAATAATCATCAACAAACATAACAAACTAACAGTAGGCAAACAAGGAATGGTGGGGGCTGGTCCCCAAACATCAGAAAGGAAAATTTGATCTATTACTGAGATCGACAATGTTTAGCAAGTTGACATGATTCACGTTGAAACACATTTGAATGTGATATTGGAGGAAAAGTATGGTAAATGTTTTTGTCTAACAAAAAAAGAGGGATCTCCCTGATATCAAAGCATTACATTCCCAATTGAACGTACTTTCACTACTGTCGCAAACATAGCATTGTGCTCCTTTCAATGCAGAGGGCTTGAGGTCAAGAATGTATGGCCCTTTCTCCTCACACTCACTGCCAATAATCCTCATCATCACCAGAATTCAAAATTTTGGTTATATGACCAACAGAGAGGACATTGGTTACAAACCGTGGGATGCGGAGAAAATCAAGATATAGATGTAACATGTACATTACCCTTCTTGGAGATAGATGAGAGAGAACTGTCAACAATCCTAGCATCATCTCTACGACTCTACCCGAACACATGGAATAGGAGTCAAAATAATGTGACATACCAGTCATGTGGTCTGTAGCATCAGAATTGATGACCCAAGAAAGGGAAATAGCAGAAGTAAATGCATACACGGCAGAAGCCGAGTTACCTGACTGAGAAAATGAAGAGCAGTAGTCTGCTGCATTTTAATTCATAAAAAAAAAGAGAAAAGAAAAGAAAAAGAAAAAAAGAAGGACAAGAGGTAGCGGTGGATGTAGAGCTATCTAACTGAGCCATAACACATCGGAAAGCTGCGATATCCTCCCTAGTGAGGAAACGATTGTCTAGAAGATCACCATTGGCAATGATAGTTTTATCTCTGGCTCCCCCTGTCTTGCCACCCCGAGTGCCACTAGATAAGTATCTAGGTGGACAAGCCATGAAGATCCCAACATGTCTATTTCGTGTGTTGGGGCTGGCCACAATGCTCACATTTAATTCTATCCTTATAATCTCCATGTCCACGGCCTTAGCTTCTTCCTCCTCCACGCTAATCTTTTTGTAAAATAGAGGCAATGGCAGATTTCTCAACCGAGGGAGTCGTTTCCATAGCCATTTGTCGTGTTTCTTCAATTTGGAGGTACCCATATACTTCATCCAAGGATGTTGGAGGGGCTTTACCCAAGATTTGTACTCTATTGGGTTCATTTTCTGGGTTCAAACCTCCAAGGAGAAAGATCCGTTCCTTTGTGAAATTTTTCTATACCTTGGCTTCATCTTTAGGATTAGACAGCTGAAAATCTCTATAATGGTCATATCCCTCCCAAAGACCAATTATTGTATTATAGTATTCTGAGCAAGGATTAAAGTATCGTGTATCGGTAATGTATCGGTCGAGCGGTTTTAAGAGTCGTATCGAATCGTGGATACGATGGGTACTCTAGGATATGAGGCAAGATACACACGAGAATGATTAGGGATCATGCAAAACTTAATTTTTAAGCATGAAAACACTATAATAAGCAATCTTGAAGTATTTCTAAGGATTAAGGACATATTTTTTTGACATTCAATGAGCTACAACCTTCGATTCGTATGAACTGTTGGTTTTCAGCAAGGAATAAGAGAAGAAAAGCTAAAAAAAAAAAAAAAAAAAAACCAGTTGTATCAAGCTTTATATGTGCTTATCGACCGTATCGGTTCGTATCGAGGTGTTTCGAGCCATATTCGGTTAGATAAACTTCGATACAAGTTTTTTTTTTTTTTTTTGTTTATTTATTTTATTTTTTTTGCAGAAAATGAAAACTTAAGTGTATCGACCGTATCGAAGTGTATCGAGCCGTATCTGTTCGATACAGTTGATTCATGTGGATATACTTTTTGTTTTAAAAAAAAGATATATGCATCGAAGAGCATCGTATTGACCACTGTAGATACGGATACGTATTGGTGGATACGGGGTGTATCGCATCGATACTTAAATCCATGATTCTGAGAATATATTTCACCGTGCTTCATTGTGATTATCTTTTGGAGAAGATGATAGACCTGAGCTAAATCATCCATTGGATCAAATGTCTTGTCAACGGTATCCCAAATATCTTTTGCTGTGGCTTTACATGTGAACCAATTTCAGGCTTCATAGAGAAAATCAGCCACGTCATTACAGTGGGGTCTTTTGTCTCCCAGTTTTGGAATGTGGGATCACTAGAACTTGGAACCTTTATTCCTCCAGTTATGTATTCTCGTTTCCCCTGAATAATCAAGGATAATTTATGGAATGTGCCTAGTGCACTAGGACTTGGAGACTTGATTTCTCCATTTATATATTCTAGTTTCCCATTATTTATCAAGGATAATCTTACGGAAACCCCAAGGGGTAGCTTAGTTGGTAAAGACCAACACCTCAGAGAGGTCATGAGTTCAACTATCCTTGGGGCCTACATACCCAAAAAAAAAAGAGGATAATCTTACGGAATGTGCCCCATGCAAATAGTTGGTGTTATTTAACTTTACAATGTGGATCTATGGACAATGGTACTTTCTAGAGTGACTAAGATGGAATTACCACTACTTGTGCCACTAGCTAGGGATGTCACTTGTCCACTGACCTCAGGCATTGTTCTGACATACCCTAGCCAAATGGGGACTCCGTACTCTACCCACAGTTCTTCTCAAATGCAGAAATTTTGATTCTAGATTTCAAAAAACATCACAGACATGAAGTAGGTCCAACCAGATATATATCTCAAGGTTGAATCCAAATCTTACACAATAAACATCACAATGCACCAACCAAAACCAACATCCAGTCAAGAAAAAACACTCAGAGCATGAAATAGACAGTCAACAAAAGCAGCAGAAAAGCAGTATACAGAATTTGGAGTAGTGGAGACTTACAACTAAATATCACATGCTGGGCTAAGGTTTCCATAGAAAGGACCTTTGGGCGACCCAAAGGGTTTTGGTCTCATTTCCAACGCAGACCATTCATAAGCCTGGCGGTAGTAGTGTAGTTCTCAGGACTTACATAGATTTGATCCCATCAGCTCCAAACATAGCCTTCTGTTGTTGTTGATGGAGTTCTTGGATCTTGCACTATTATCCTTACATACTATTGCTTCTTTACTGCTGTTCTTGGAACCCTTGGTTACTCATGGGTTCCAAAGTTAGAAGGAAGCATGAGACCCAAGTAAAGAGAGTGAAGGAAGGAAGGAAGGAAGGAAGGAAGAAAGAAGAAGAAGAAGAAGAGGAGATAGTTTCGGGAAAACAGATTAGAGAGAGTTATCGACTTCTCTCCAGCTAGTATATTAATGGTTGAAAATGAAATACCGATTATACCCCTACACACAGAAATATTTCCCCATAAGACAACAATACACACCATTCCCATAATGTTCTTATAGGCTTATAGCAAGTATTATATTTAGCTCTCTTGCCTTTCTTCATATCTTTCACCATTATTGTTCTCCATTTGGCCAAAATTCTCTTTTCACCATTGTTGTTGTCTCTTTGGCCAAATTTCTCTTTCCACCATTGTTGTTCTGTATTTGGCCAAAATTTTCTTATGATACTGATTTTAAATGTCAATAAGGCAGTCTATTTTATACTACAGCCTAAGTAGAGTATTCTTAGTTACTTGACCATATACTGACCAAACTTCCTCTGCCATCTTGTCTATCTTGGCAAGTTGTTTGATAAGATTTAAGTGAGGTTTCTACTTTTAGCATTGGAGCCCATTTGAGGCATCCCTTTTTAGTGTAGAAAATCTTGTTAAGCTTCCTTCGGATATTACCTACTCCCTTATCGACTAGTTGATGTGGTCAAGATTTCGTTGAGCTCTACCTATGGATGAGGTTGAAATGTTCTCTTTTAGACTTGTGACTCTGCTTCGGTTTGGTTTTTGTTGAAGTTAGCATCGGGGGAACCATTGTTACAATGTTTAGTCTTATTGCCTCTTCTTTCGTTTCAGATTATGAATATTTTTGGTTGATTACTTTTTTTTTTCTTCCCAAACCTCTATTGGAAGAGTCATCTATAACTACTAACAAAACCAGACCATAGATTGAATTACAAGTCTGACTTAAATGCATATTTATAAGCCACAAACTAGGCTGCCTTTTTCTTAATTCCTTGTCTAATTCAAAATACTGAAAGAGACTCCTACTTGGACTTGGACTTGCTAATAATAAAACTTTATAATAACCAATCCTGATCCAACTTGGAAAAAGAAAATAAAGTAACTTAATACTACTAAAATTCAAAATCTCCACTCCTAAATAAACTTAAAAATAATAAACTGACTCAAAACTTGTTAAAAATGTTGTTAATATATACAGTAATTCTACTGTAAATTTTGGTTTACTAAAAATCATGACAATATTTATGACAATCAGTAAATTAATAATATTGCAAGACAGGATGATGGGTTTTCTGGTAGCCTAAAGAACTAGGTTTCAGAAACTCTGCTTAAACCAGAAACACAGTGAAGGTTAAAAAACCAGATTTCAAGATAAACTGAAGAACAGGAAATAAAAAATTCTGATTTGGGTGTAAAGCTGGTCGAAGGTCGAGTTAAGGGAGGGGAACAACTCCTCAAGATTTGAGTCAAATCCAATGGTCTGATCTGGTTTTATGGAGGTATCCTACTGAAGATAGGATTCTTGAATCCAAGATTCAGAAAGCTAAATCTAAATCAATATCAGATTTAAAGGGTTTGAGGTTTCGAGTCAGCAATTAAAAAATTGATTTAAACAATAATCATACTAATCTGAAGTCAGAATCCAGAATTTTTAGTCTAAAAAGAGAAACTGAGAAATTGGATCTAGAGTAGGACTATCAAATCAACAGCATGATCTAATATTGAATCCAGGAAAAGGTTAAGAATCAAGTCCGATTGCTAGTTCTGAAAACGATTTGGAAAATTAGGTTCTAAGAAAGAAAAATCCAGAATTCCTACTTGAAGAAGGAATCTTGGAAAACAGTAAAAAGATGAGATTTTGAAGATCAAAACAGTAGCAGCACCTTAAGAAGAATTTAGGTAAAGATGCTGATTAACAGAATATTCATCAGTTGCAGCACCTTAACTGAATTCGATGGAAAGAAGAGAGAAGAAAAGAAGATATGAACTAAGCATCCCACCTAGTCCTCAACTGGAATCCGACCAGTCATCATTGTCATCTCACCAACAGTTGTTTCATCTTACAACAGGTCTGAATCTCACAGAAATAAAGGAGCACAGGCCAGCTTTCATTAATCAATTTCGTGTGGGGGAAGCCCATTAGCCCTCTCTTTACTACATTTGACAAAGAGTCTAATTGTGAACTGTTGCAATCCCAATGAAGAACAATTAAAACACTTAAAACAACTTATCTATTAAGACTTGGGCTTTGCACCAAAAAAAAAAAAAAAAAAAAAAAGAATTGGGCTAACTAACACTAATGGGCTTTCATGGGCCTTACAATTAAAAGATCCATTGGTATCAAATAATTTGGAAGCTTACTTTTTGCCGTCTTAGTAAACATATCTGTTTTTAGTGAGGGTAATTCTTGTCATTTCACTTTTCACATGTCCATTTGAAAAACATGCAAGATAATGATAACTCTTGACAATGACATAAAAAAATTTTGGTTATAAGACACGGGGTAATGAAAATAAGGTGTCATGTTCTAAAGACACTAATAGAGGTGTCATTCAGACAGTCCCTTAAAAGAACTTAATAACTTTACAAGGACTAAAGCCCAATGACTTAGACAAACAAAACTGAAAGAAAAGGCCCAAGAACTACTAAATAAAAGAAAGCACAAGAGAAGAGTATTTGCAGCCTATGGGCTGATCTTCTTATGCTTGCGATGGTACTTTTGAGAGGACCATCAATCTTCAGCTCTTGCATGGACAGGAGCTTCTTCAAGAGTTGATGCTTTCACTTTGATGTTATCATTAAAGAAGTATCTGACTTTAGAACAGCTAAAGTGGAGGTTTCCAGTTTTGCCAACAGCTGTTAACCTAAGTTTTGAGGAGGACGAAACCATTTCCCACACATTTTGGGTTATGAGGTTGCTGTTGCTTTGTCATACTCTTAGGTTTGCTTGCCCCACACAACCCCCCCCAACAACATACACACAAAAAAAAATAAAAAAAAATTATCATATGATTCAGTGTTCTCAAAGGCTAAAGTTGTCTATAACTGAATTTTTATACTGTTATGTGGTTTATATGGAATCAGCAAAATTTAGGGTATTTGATGGCAAGAAGAGGTGTATCTTTGCTTAGACATGGGTCATTTTTTGTGGAGAGATTGAAGGCATTGGTAGAATGGATATGGATAGAATTTGGTGAATTGTTATAGTGATCTGATGAGCATGCAGATATGTATTTTGCACCTGTTTGGGTGTTCTCTTTATCCTTGTTTATGTAGTTATTCTTCTTAATGAAGTATCGTCTTCCGTTGGTGTGATCATTTTTGGGTTGGCAGTGGGGGTGAAGGGTGGATGGACATGGGAGTACAAGTTCAACCTTTATTGAAAGCTAATATCGTTGTAGTACTGTATCTTGTAAAAACAACACATAGAGAAATAATAAAAATAGGCAACACATCCCACTACTACACTTTTCTAGGATTCAGTCTCTGGATTCGTAGACTACTAACATTGCTTAATAATCTGGCTAGATAGACATTATTATCTAAGATTCATATCCCTTTACTTTGAAGCAGTTGTATCACATTAAGATTGGCGACACCATTCTGCTGATCTTCATCACCCAAAAATCAGATAGGAATTGGACTTTATAGGCTAATCTTTTGGGTGAGGAGCCTGATGCAGCTTGTGATCAAGAGTTAAATCCTTGGAAGTAACAAATGTTTGTTTTATTGGGATTGGAGTGGGCATATTGTGCTGAATCATATTGAGGTTGGCGACACCATTCTGTTGATACCGGGCCAATGCAGGTCTGCATCACCAAAAAATCAGACAGGAATTGAACTTTATAAGCTAATCTTTTTGGTGAGGAGTCTGATGCTTCTTGTGATCAGGATTTTTAAATCCTTGGAGGTAGCACGTGTTTGTCCTAGTTTTTTAAACTGAACTGGGCATTGAATTGAAAAGGGGTCTGGTTCCGATATTGGTTGGTCAAACCATGTTACCATGGTTAAAAAAAATTAATATAATTGAAATTTAGAAAAATTTCCATCAGAGAATGAAATTAGGGAGGAGGGGGTATAGGGTTGTAATAGCTTCAGAGCCTTTGGTTGGTGTTCTAATGCTTTAATAAGAAGTTGGTTCAACTCTTTAAAAATGTGAGCCGTCATCATAATTTTTTGCATTAGGATGCCATCAAACCAATCAGGTGGTTTTTTAGAAGCTGGATGGTTTTCATAAATCCACCCAGTTTGATTATAGTTCTTTTGAAGGCGGTTAATGATTGGTCTGACCAGGAAATAGGATGGTTCTAGGTTTATTTGGCCATCAGCCCGGTCCAGTTGAATAAATTAAGATGTTTGTGATGAGTGAAATCTGTCACTACTTGTGACATTATGAAAGACAAATGGGCCTATGTGATAGAGGACCTCGCACCATTTCACTGGTCAAGTTGGAAGAAGTACTGAAGCTGCCTTAAAAGTGCGTTTGTGTGACAAAAATTGCAAAATACTGTTAACGTGAAATGGTATTCTTGTAATTTCATGAGACTTTACCACTTACATGCTTGTTTCAGGCTCAAGTATGACCATTGAGATAGGTGTGACATCCTAAATTACATGGGCCGACTAGCACAAATCAAGTCTGTCACGTAGCAAGGAAACATGACCTTGTGTCAAAACGAAACATCATGGAAAGGTTGTGATATTTTTATTTACCCTTATATGATTTTGAGATTTAAGTAACTACTTTTGGTCTTAACTCTTAACTATACAGGGGTGATCCCCACCATGGTTTAAAATCTCGCCGAGATCTCGAATCTCGGTGTTCACCGAGATTCAGGGTGATAATGGTTCTCGGTCTTGATGCAAGTTCTCGTCCTAGATTTCGCTGAGATCTCGGGATATTTTGTGTTATTGGCAGTTTCTCGGCGAGATCTCGGGATATTTTGTGTTATCGAATGCAAAATGCAGCTCTCAAACAATATTGTTTTTACACAGTCTCGGTGAGATCTTGGCGAGATCTCAGTTTTCCAAGAGGCCGAGATGCCTCCGAGAACCGAGATTTTAAACCTTGATCCCCACTGCCCTTGTTGATGTTGATGTTGATGTTGTCTAAGATTCTAAATGTGTCATTTGCACATTTAGTTTACCTAATTCAACCATGGATTCTTCAAGTGCATTCATTCAGTTTCCTTCTTGGTTTCATTCTTGGTGGAGTTCAAATTTTATGTCTGTTAGCGTGTGCATGAGAAAATTGTGGTACTGTGTTTTATGTGATACGAAAATGCATGATGCATTTTTCAACCTTGGATTAGTAGGACATCAGTTTGTCAGATGAAATGGTCCAGATTGTTTTAAAACTTAAGAAGAATTTATATGCTAGGTGAAATCATTAGTCATGTCTTGACGACACACGGATGATTCTGTACGAGATATTATGGTGGCCTTAGTTTTTGTTTTTGCTAGGTTAGACAAGTCAATGTCTAAACCTTGATTAAGTTGATAGCTGCTTCAATGTGTATTTGAATCTATCTGCAGTTAATCATCTTTTTGTGGCATTTTGGTGTGTTGTTATATGGAGTGGCTTATAATATGAGTAAAAGGGCCATAGATTTTGTTTTGTGTGATTATTGAGTGGGGAACCTTTCATTTCAGGTGGTTATGCAAATATTTTGAGGAGTATGGGTATTAGATGAAGTTGTAAAATCTTAATTGAGTTGGCAATTCTTTGTGGTATCATTGGATGATGTTCTCATTATTTACATATTTACATAATATAAGTGGAACTCAATTTGGTCATGCCATTAATGCATGAGTCTTGGTTGGCTCTGGGTTGGTCTGTTTTTGAGTAAGATGTCCATATGAGGAACTTGCTCCTGCTCCCTCTCCACCTTTGTAACACTCATCCACTGGATCCTGTGCGCATTTTATCCCCTTTACTTCATGTTCTTAGATTTTCCACTGCCAGTACTCTTTGAAATATATATATATATATATATATATCAAGTTGGAGAGTGGAACGTAACCATACATCTAAGCTGGCAAATGGGTGTTGGGATTGTAGAATATATGCTTTCTTTCTTTCATTTAGATGAACTTAACTAACAAAAAAATTTCCTTGAAATATTTGTTTCTGCACATGTGAACTTGTGCTTTTTTGGCTATTGCGTGGCAGTATTTATTATGAAATTTGAATTTGTGTTCTCTTATTGTGAATCTTTGATCTGCAGGTTTCTAGATCTATTGGTGATGTATACTTAAAAAAGGCTGAATTTAATAGGGAGCCACTGTATGCAAAGTTCCGCCTTCGTGAACCTTTCAGAAGGCCTATTCTAAGCTCTGAGCCATCAATATCCGTGCATCAGCTTGAGCCACATGATCAATTTCTTATATTTGCATCTGATGGTCTCTGGGAGCACCTAAGCAACCAGGAAGCAGTTGATTTAGTTCAAAGTGGTTCACGCAATGTAAGATATTTTCTCAGCATAGAACTGGATTTCTATTTCTGGTCATATGCTTATTCTTTTGTGCTCCCTCCTGTTTTCATTCTATTTCTGGTCATATGCTTATTCTTTTGTGCTCCCTCCTGTTTTCTCTCCCCCTCTCTCTCTCTCTCTCTCTCTCTCTCTCTCTCTCTCTCAGCCCCTTTTGAACTCCCCCTGAATTTTTTCTTGTGGAAGCATTATTGCCTTTTAACTCATGATATGTTTTTTAAATTATTGGCTAATGCTATCACTTCGCCGGGAGGGGGGGGGGGGGAACTAGCTTCATATTTCATAATTTGTAATTTTCTTGGTGTGGCAAGTGGTTGGATTTAGAGTGTGTTGAGACTGTAATAGTCCACCCTGTGAAGACTCTGGGTGGGCTGCACACACACACACATGCGTAGGGGAGCCCAGGGCTTCTGGTGATGAAGGTACCCAATCAAGGCTTCGCAACCTGAAGTTGTGGTTGCGAGTTCTGATGGCATCAGATTGAGGCGGGTACAGCCCATTTACACCCTATTGATGGTTGCTGTTTCTAATGGTGTTGACTTGGGGCATCATGGATTTCCTTAGTAACTGCATATGATAAATTAAGACCACCCTGTCAATATTGGCATTTGTGAATGAAATGGCTGAGGTCCATTATGATTTTGATGACAGGGATTCTTGAAGCAGCCTGTGTTTTCTGTGGAAAACATCCCTTATCATCAAAATTTTTATTATTATTATTAATATTATTATTTTTTGGTGGTTGGTGGGGGGGGGGAGGAGGGATGAGTGAGGGATCATTTTCCATAATAAATGGCTGCAGAAGATGTCGGAAGGGTCAAGAGAAGTGTACCTTATAATGGTTTTTTGGATAAATATGGAAGAGATAGAACTACCTGATGGACCATACTGCCAAAGGCCAAATCTGGATTATGGCTGGCTTTAAAATCAATCCTTCACTATCCGATTAAAAGTGTTCCTTATGAGCCCCAGTATGAAAAAATAAAGGACGAGGGATTTGTTTTTTTTTTTTTTTTTTTTTTTTTTGGGGGGGGGAGGGGCAGTCAAAACCAAGAAACACATTTCATTGCCATCTGTAGGTCTAGTTTACGTTGACATTTGTGAGTGATGTTCTTGCCTGAAATTCTCGGAGGAAATTGAGCCAAAGGCTACATCCTCGTGATGATGTACTCCTGATAATTTAATTTTCATAAAAGAAGTGTTACTTTTGCTAATTTATGACCTCAGTTTTAAATATTGCATATTTTTTCTAGTTTTACCTCTTGTTACTTTGTCTTAAGTTCACTTTCTGACCTCAATGGCCGATGAAATATAGCCTGAAAGGGGCTACTCACATGGATGCTGAAGCCTTGCCTGTATAATCTGTGTTAATGGTAATCCAATTACTCCCCGTAGATGGGCTACTTCTGAAAATTGCATCCAACCTCTTTCAAACCTTGGCAGTCGGGGCAGTACCCTGTCTATTTAACACACTTTGTTGTTGGCCAGTGCACATTCCAATGTGAAAAGCAATTGGTGTCACAGCCTGTCATTCTAGTGAAGCATTTGTGCATCTTATCTGACCCCAAAATCCTACTACTTGCAGTGAAAAAGGGGAAATTTACTTTTTCTTATGTTGATACAGGGAAGTGCTAGGAGGCTTGTGAAAACGGCATTGCAAGAAGCAGCAAAGAAAAGAGAAATGAGATATTCAGACTTGAAGAAGATTGACCGAGGTGTACGCCGGCATTTCCATGATGACATTACAGTCATTGTTGTGTTTCTCGACTCAAATCTCGTGAGTAGGTCTAGTGCTGTCAAAGGTCCCACATTGTCTTTAAGAGGGGGTGAGATCAATCTTCCTGCCAACACTCTTGCCCCTTGTGCCACACCTGTTGAACTTGGTCCCGCTTGATGAAGCTGGCTCTTGTGTTCACTTTGTTGTACTAATACTGGACTGTACTCGGATCTGTGATTATCAGGTAGTTTCCAAGAAAGATGAGCCAGGTCTTGGATTCTTTGATGTGCAATATAACAGTTAACTTGAGGACAGGTACCTGAGTTGGTATCTTGAGGTTGTAGTACCTGAGTTGGTATCTTGAGGTTGTAACAGGAAAAACAAAAAGAAACACAAGAAAGGGCAGAAATGGGGGCTTCAGGGAAACAGTAAATTATTTCTAAGTGCAGTTCTTCGTACTCATCTTTCATAGTTTGTCTGGGAACATCGACTTTTGTAAATTGTGTGAAACATCATCTAGGCAATCCAAAGTGTATCTTTCTTCCTTTGAGTTAGTTTATTGCTCTCTCTCTCTGTCTCTCTCCTCTCTCTCTCTCTTTCTTGTAGGTATGAATATGAAATGGAAATCAACTCCAGCTATAAAAATTACTGCAGAGGTTTTACCGATTTGGCCCCGACTCAAGATTGAGATGCAATTCTTTTTGCAGATCATGTTGGGGTATGAGATGAGCAACAGTTGCACAGGGTGTCTTGTGCACAAGGTTGTTTTGAAGTTAAGAATAGAATTTTCTAAACCAGAGCGTTAATCAAAGGCAACAAGTAATTTTGAGACCGTCTTGAAGCAATTTCTTGTAGGGGTCGAAGATGACTGTTGCAGAGTGAAATTGGAAGCTTGTAATCCGTCTTCTCTAGAGTGCAGTTTCTTGTGTTAACGGATCCATGATGGATGAGGAACTCATATTCCCTTCCTCATATAGAGGCTTCTCACAGGGACCAAATGTTTGCCATGTTACTGTTCCATCAGTGTTCAAATGTTATGGATGGGTTGCCCACATTATCCATCAATTTGAAAAGTTTCAACCACTCCAATCCAATTTTGAAAAGGTTTGAAAATTGGTTGAGACATTTAAAAAGGCTAGACCTAAAAGGGCAAGTTTTACCGGACTCCGTTTTGGTGGTGTATGGTCTTTTGGGTTCTTTGATTCGATGGTGTCAGGTCTTGGGATCAAATTCCTCCTTCATCTGATTATAAAAAAAGTGAATGTATTCAAGTCTGGCAATGTGTACCTGCATCCAGACACACCCCCAGCCATCCTCTAGTTGGATGTCTCTACGTTTGCTTCAGTTGGTCTCCACTCTCCACGTTGGTGCAGAGCCACACAACTGGACAGAAACCCTTTTCAAAAGATAAAAAAAAAAAAGGCCTTTTTTACTAAGGGCCTTTACTCAATTATAAGCTTTGATAATTTATAGGCTGCCCCCAATTTCCAGGACTCGGCTCTCCTCAAGTCCAATCGCCCTTTTAGTTAGATCCCGTGGCTGAAGTCAGTTTAGCTTGTGTGTAAATACATTAGTTTACACATGAAATAAACTTTAGCCGCTGAATCACAACTTGAAGGTCCCCCTCTCCCCCTCCGTCTCTTATGGTAGACTTTTCATTTCAACTTTGAAAAATAGTTACTTCTTCCATACTTTGGGATGGTGATTGCCTAACCCAGAGAGAGAGAGAGAGAGAGAGAGAGAGAGAGATTGATTCGAGGGGAACCAAATCCTCTCCTCCCCAACTCCCCGGCTCTTACCCCATCTCACCATTGAAGTGTGAACCCAGGGAGTTGGGGGGGAGGAGAGGATTTTGTTCCGATTCCGGGAGAGGTAAATCGTTTCTTAAATCCCTGTGAGTTAAAGATTAAAATTGCTGACATGGCTTTGAATAGATTGGATGGTTCGGCTGAGATTGGATTAAAAACCTAAGAAATAGTTTTTTGTTTGGAAGAGGGATAATGATTGAGTGGGTGACGCAAGGTTTTCAAACACTGGAAAATAATTTAATTTAACGTATTAGAGAAGTAATGATTAATGATAGTATTTTTCCAATATTTTAATAGATTTTCCAATATTTTAATGATTAATGCTATTTATGGCTTTTGAGGACACATATGAGTGAAGGAAGAAGAGAGAAAAAGAAGGATATAACAGTTTTTGTTTATGGTCGCAAAATTTGCAAAAACTCAGTGGGGTATAAAAGAGAATCATCATCATACATAACACACTCACACTATTCCGATGTCTGCCGCTCTCTCCGTCGGACCCGACCGAACCATCGTCCGCCATTATCCCACCTGCAAATCTTTCATCTGGCCTCGACCCTTGGATCGCCGGACGGCAACTCCGCAGCGATGGATGTCCAAGAGCAACAGCTCATGTGGTCTGTTCCTCCCCTCTCTCCATGGATTGACAACAAGGACAGCTACACCTGTTCTAGCAGGGTCTAGAGCCGACGATTCCTCTGCTCCTTTTGAGATGTCTGTGGACAACGCTCTCAAGCTTCTCGGCGTCTCTGAAGGGGCTTCATTTGACGACATCGTTCGCGCCAAGAATTCTATCCTCGCCTCCTGTAAAGACGACCAACAGACCGTCGCTCAGGTTCCTTTTCTTCTGCCACCCACTAAAATTCTCTTCTTCTGTCTAAATTACTAAGTCCATTTTTAGAATCAATATCTTGTTTCCCTTTTGTTACTCTCATTTCTATTGGGATCTTCGAATTGTGTGACCTGGGATTGTTTATTGCGAGACCCAATACAGCGTTTGAGCTCTGGCTCAGTTGCTGAACTAAATTTTAAGTTGGGCTGCTTAAGTATGCATCTACTGGTGACTCAGAATGCATTTTGGGCTTTGAAATCAGTGGGAATCTAAACTTCTAATGGTGTAAATGAATATCGAACCGCTGTTTGTTTATTAGTCGGCATGTACAAATTTTTGGAAAGTAGTCTTACATGTGCATTGCTTGTCTCTGGTGAAGAACGAGTTTGTAAATTTCAGCTGAAGTTAAAATTGTTGACGAAAATTAGTCTTAGGCATGTATCGATTGTCTTGGGAAAGAAACGAGATTAAGAATTCGTTATCAAGTTCATTCGCTTCTGTCTTATACCATTTTTGTCTCTGCCAACTCATTCTCTGTGGCTGTTCTATTCTGAAGAAGAGGAGAGAAGGCTGGCAAGAATGATAATTATAAGAGAGGAATCAGAGACAAGCTTACAGATTAAATATGGGAACAAAGAAAGAGATAAGATATTGATTCTGTTGTATTTATAAGGCAATTAAAGGGATTGGTGTTCCCTTTATTGCACAAGATCCATTGGAAGGGGCTTCCCCCCCCCCCCCCTCCCCCCTCCCCTCTTCAGGGTTAAGCTGGCAAAGGGTGATGCAGTATTAACAGTCCATGCTGGGAACAGATGGTCAAAACCAGCCAGCCAATACTGTTCATGTGGTAGTGGTACTGTTCACGTGAACGTACCAACAGATTTTAGAGGCTGATTTGAAAAGATGCTTTGAGAGTTGTCCAAATCTAGAAAATCTTTTGAGAGCTACCCAAGATCTAGAAAATTCTTTGAGAGCTATCCAAGATCTAGAAGATCCTTTAAGAGCTGTCCAAGATATTCTGTCCAAGATATTATTCTTTCTAAAAGATTAGATAGTTACTTTCTAAATCTAGATACTCCCTAAAGATATTTACTTTCTATTTGGGTTATTTCTATTTTTAGTTTTTAGAAAGATTGCTTAGCTAGTAAGAATATTGGAATCTCCTCCATTGTAAAATTTCCTAAAAGAGTAAAGCTTGAGTTATCAAGTTAGGATTAGTCTCACCTTCTAAATTTGTACTCAAGCCTTTGGTTATAAATATCAATACAAAGGAGAAGCATTTTTAGTTTGAGGAAAAAAAAAAAAAACTTGCTTTCAATGCTAGAGTGGATCACTTGCTGGTACTAAAAGAGTAATAACTCTTCTAGTGCGCTCTTTGGACGACAAGTGTCCTATGGAGTTAATGATGCTAACTTTGGTTAGTTAAATAAACTCTATTTTTTAATTCCTTTTATTTAGGTAATTGATTTGGTGAATTAGGAATCACGATTTTTAAGGTAAGTAAATCTATTAGAAATAAACCTTTTTATTTGCATTCCTATTTTAGTGTTAATTTAAACCATTTGAGAAAATTCTAATATTTTTTAATGGTGAGTGAATTAAATTGGTAATTTTTTATTTTAAAAAAATAATCTTCCTTAATAAAAATCATATTTTCTCATTGCGTACACAAAACTACGAGCCTTTCCCTGCAGTCAATTTTGAAACTTCTTGATTATGTAATGCCGAGGAAAAGGGAAATAAAAATAAAAAAAATCCAAAGAAAAAAAAAAGTTGGAGAGAGAGAGAAAAGGAAAAAAACGTTTTTTTTTTTTTTTTTTTTTTAATAAGATAAAGTGATGAAACTCTGTTGAATTAGAACTTGGCCAACCAGTGGTCCCGTGTTTAAGGATGTTCATTTTCAATTCTTCCCATTTGAATCGATAAAATAAAATAGAAATTAAAAAAAAAAAAAGAAACAAATTAAAAAAATCGTTAGAGTTTTATCAAATGGTTTAACTTAATGCTAAAATAGGAATACAATTAAAAATATTTATTTCCAATAGATTTACTTACCTTAAAATCGTGATTTCCGTTCACCAAATCAATTACCTAAATAAAAAGAATTAAAAAATAGAGTTTATTTAGCTAACAGAAGTTAGCATTTTTAACTTCATAGGACATTTGTCTTCTGGTACTAGCAGGTGATCCGGACTCCAATGTCAAGTGGGGTTTCCTAGGCTGTGGGACTCAGGCAACTTAAGTGGGACTCCTAAGGTTATGTTTTTCTCCCATTCTTCTTCCTTTCCATTATTGATTCTTTTCCTTTCTTTGTTATATGAAAAAACACCAAAAAGAGAGAAAACATTGTTCACGGTTTACTGTTTAGAGGCTATTCTTGCTGAAACTTGTTGCTGCCATATCTCTTTATCTGACCATCAGAATTTCTTGCAACCTTGAGAGCATATTCCTCCTTAGAAGGCCTAAATTTGGTGGGAGTTTGAGCCAATTCTAGACATCCGATTGGTAGTAATCAAGTGAAGATATTTTCTTAAATTTTCTTATTAGTTCATATTTGTACTGTTCTGCTATGAACAGAATTGCTCCTTCCTGTTTTAATGGTTGGATTTGTTGATTATGTTAGTGAGTCGATCCTCCTGTAGGGCTGGTTCCTAATGTGTTGAGTTGGGGACTCGTCCTACAGTAAAAGGTTTGTTTTGACCATATAACCCAAACTAATAACAAGTTTGCTACGTGAGAAGAAAATTTTAATGTTATTCCACATGATCCATGGGAAGGGGCTTCCCCTCCCCTCCCCTCTTTAGGGTTAAGCTGGCAAAGGGTCTGTTTTGACCATTTATCCCAAACTAATAACAAGTTTGCTTTGTGAGAGGAAAATTTTAATGATTTTGGATCACCAAAGATAATTTCAATTGTATAAGTCTCTCTCTCTCTCTCTCTCTCTCTTTCTCTCTCTCTAAGGCCATATCTTTTGCTAAATCCTAAGTTCTATGGTTTCTCTAGTGACCTCTAACTGTATCCACTTTGTCCTTTCCATTGTCCTTGTAGATCCTTCAACTTTATAGCCATTAGATGATCATTGTAGGGGGATGCTCCTGTTACGCTTGTAGTCTTTGAAGGATGAGAACCAATTATGTAGCATCTACGTTGAGAATTAAACTATTACATACATAATTAATCCGATCCTTCCTACCCATAATAATGAACTTGCAAAATGGATCTGTTTATCATAAAGAGATTCGTTGTTCCTGACACTGCTTCACCTTATTTGTTATTTGAACAAAAAGATCATGATAAACTTTTGGTAAAAGTTATGTCTTGGTTTGAGCACACCATATTATTACTCTTCTTAATTGTTAGTAGTCTTCAATGCACTTGACTGAACCAAATAATTCAAATTTCCTTCTTGTCATTTATTGGTAAAACTCCTACATTGCAGTGAATGCATCCATTTTTAATTCGATCCTTTCCTACTTATTTATTCCATTGATATTAATAGACCTATAAAGATACATATCTGTATGTTCTTCAGCAGGGGGAATTTTTTTAAATCAAAAAAAAAAAAATGGAACACAACTCCATGACATTCTGGTTTTCCCCCAGATATTTAAATATCATGTGCTTGGTATATTGCAATTTTCTTGGAACTGAACTTGTAACCTCATGCTTGTAGTGGTGTACCTCAACTAGTTGAGCCATGAGCTCGAGCTCAGACTTTGAGACTATTATTGAAACTTTTTTTTTTCAACATATTGTATATTATGCTAATTTTTGAAGGTCTAGATGGATTAAATATTATTCTTTCTATAACTAGGTAAGAAGGAAATTTTTTTTTTTTGTTGATTTTATATTATGAAATATTATGTTGATTCCCAGTGGTACTCTCATCTAGTTCTAGATGATCTCGGTGTATAGAATATGTATAGTAGGCCCCCAAACTATAGATGGTTATCTCTTTGAATGAATTGTGAGATCCTACTTTTTGAATATAAAGATGGTTGCCCAAGGAAAGAAGTCCATACTATTCGGGTTAGATACTTGACTTTCCACCTCTTATTCTCCAAGACATCGAGTTTGGGATTTGTATCAATGCAGATCTGTTTATTTGTTCTTCTGATTGGCATCTTCTTTGTATTTTTTTGGGACCCATAAAAGGGTCCCTTAGCCCATCTATCGAGTATTCTCTTGAGTTGAAAGAAAGCCCTAAAGTGAAAGAGAGTCCTTCACCTCCAAACTCTAGAAGACTTACCTCTCCCAAGAATTTATTCTCTCATTGAATGCTCTTGGAAGGTGGTTGAAGCTCTAATTGCAAGCATTGAAAGGATTGGTGAAGAGAGAAAGAGAAGTGAAAAAAGGAAGAGGAAGAGAAGAGAGAAGAGAAAGGAAAAAGCAATTGAAAGAGAGCATCACCATCATTATTTTGGGTGGGATTTGTATGGTGTGAGCCTATATTTGGGGCATCTATTATTAGCCCATTGTTTTCCTGTACTGTGACTCTCAAGTGGGTGCTTGGCAGAGGGGATTCATCTCCTTGGAGTGGATGCTACCCAAAATAGGGGTTGGTGGTCCTTCTGGTGGGTGCCACAAAATCAGTGTATTGTGCGTTATACCAGAAGGTCATGTATGGGTAGTAGCTAGTGACCATTTGCGCTGTGGAGTAGGCATTCTGTCGAACCACGTCTATTTGTGTGTGTTTGGCATTCCTTTACTGCTTTCTGTTGGTGTATGAATGTGGAGGATGTATGCATGCACATGATTGGTAGACTTGGTCACGTGGTTGTGAGGTATATGTGTTTGTGTGGTTGTGAGTCTTGTGATTTCTTGAGCTGTGGTTATGAGTCAGAGTGCCTGAGAAGCCAGCCAAGCAGTTGAAAGATCAGTCAGCTCTGAGCAGCAATAGCCCATCCTAGAAATTGAGAGCAAATGGTTCTGTCGCTGATTCGCCCCCTAATGCAAGTGGCCAATCGAACCAGTTAAACCAGGAGGAGATAGATAGGCTTGCCGCAGGATTAGGAACCAGAACAATAGGGAAAAAAATTGGTATTTTTTTGTTTTTTTGATTGAATAAAGAAGAAGAAGATAAAAGAATATAGTTATAGCCAAAGGCCTCCACCTAAGGTTTTAATAGCATCTCACCACCACTAGGCCTCTTGCCTAGGATTTGTAGGCTCTTTTTTTTATTTATAGCTTTGAGTAGGTTGTACAAGAATGATAACTCAATATTTAGCAACTACCCAAATTTCTCCATTACATGATGCAGTATGGTTTAGCGTTGCTGTTACTGTTCACGTAAACAGTATTTTTGGGCCCACAAGAAGCCTCCTTTATGCTGCCAGATGATATCTTTCTTCTAGAAACTATATTAATTGATGAGAAGTGATTCCTAAGCAATTTTATTGATTAGTCTTTCTTTTTTTAAAGTCTTTTCATGTTCCTAGGTGAGTTAATGTAGTGAGTTTTATTTTCCTAGATGGCATTAAATGTTTTTATTTTCAATGTCTTGTTTGTAGTTCCCCATGTCTTGGGAACATGTTATAATGTCTTGGGGACAATTTGTTATATCTAGGAATTATTATCTATGTATGAGGAATTCCAAAAGGATTTTGGAATTTTAAAAGTATCTTTATTATTTTTTCGTTGTATTCAAGATTTCCATATCTATATAATGCAACTATGGTTGTTCTCAAAGGCATCCATCAGAATTTCACAACATTTTTCTCTCTGAATATTCTACTTGAATATTTTTGCTTGTGTGAGTCAAGTAGGCTTAGGTGAGACTCCTATGGCAGGGCTCTAGTGGGATTCTAGTTTGCCAAAGTTATCTATTAGTGGGACACTAATACCTATCTATATTCTCTACCAATCTTCAATCTTGGTTTGCTCACCTTTTTTGTTTCATTATTGCATGTCTTGACAAAGAAGAAACTTTGGGAAAGGAAACTAAATAAATCTAGGAACCAAATAGAAACACAATAAAAACCTAGACTAAATCAAATCTTGAGAGATTATATCAGATCAAACCTAAAGCTTTTAGAAATTGGAAATATAAATTAAAAAATAATACCTAATCTTGTATAGAATTCAACTCTCTCAGTCTTGGGCTTATAGAATTGGCCCATTACAATAGAAAATCCAAGCAAGGTTCGAGGTTTCGGTCTCAAGGTCTTGATTTGACCAGCCTTGAAACCGAGTTGACCCAAGTTTTGACCTGGTTTCGGTCGAAACCTGGGATTTTTCCTGGTTCAACTTGAAACTTAGATTTCGAGGCCCAAAAGTGTCTTTTTTTTATATGTAGCATATTTTAACATTTTTACACATATTCCCCATATTAGTTAAAAAAAAATCCAAAAAATAAGCAACACTTATTTATGTCTTACATAAGATATTATTCATAAATAAACAAACACCCCCTCCCCCCGGCCCCTCAGTCCCCCTCACAATTTGAATTTAATAAAAATGGTCTAAAATTCAAATTCCAAAAGGATAAGTAAACTTTCCAACTCAAGAACAAAAACCAGATTTCTCTTAGAGCGATTTTCAACTTTCAAATGCTAGGTTTTTTTTTTTCAAATCTAAAAATTCCATAAAACTTATTAGAGTAAAACATTACAAAAAACCCAGAGTCTGCCAAAATGATCTCTTGTTTTGGTGCCCAAAAAATTATTTTCATCAAGGGCGACTTTAAACAGCATTCACATACTTCCAACAAGTTTTGTCCAGATTATAACTCTTTCAATATAAATCGGATTCAAGCAATCTCAAATTTGTTGCAAAGTTAGCATAACCAACTTTCCCATAAATCCAAAATTTTATGCATATTCTACCTAATAACATATAATTAACAACTTTATACATATTCATTTCTCTTCAAGAACCTAATAATTTCATTTACCATCACCCCACTTGTGAAGCATAGGCTGTAGAGCAGGTAGATACTGTTACGAATTTACTGGTACTGCCCCCCCCCCCCCCCGATACTGTTACGAACTTACTGGTACTGCCCCCCCCCCCCCCACCCAAAAAAAAAAAATAAGAACCTGGGTTGCAGTGAAGCTTGGGTAAAAGATTCATGTGGGTCATTGGAAGGGTGGTTGTAGTGCAGATGTATTCTGATGTGATGTCTTGTAATGAATGGATCATGTCCTTCCATGGGCAATGAACAGCCGTAAATTTTAGACTTAATTTTCAATTTATTGGATGATACTTATCTGGCAGTCCATTTTTCACCTCTATTCCACAGCCTTATATGCCAAATCACTTGTAAGCACAACTGGATGTAACCATGCAACTTATATCCGATCTGTTCAAAATGCAAATTCTTTTGGGTAAGTAAGGAAATGCCTCATTACACTATCTAATTCCCTATACAGAGAGTCTTTACTGAACAAATTAGAAATGTTTACACAAATAATGTCTTCCAGTCCCATTAGGTAGAAGATACTCTTACTTGCATACTCTTTAGATGTAGAAAGCCCCAAAGTTTTCCCCAGCGCTCTTATTTAGACCTTGAAAAAGGGTTTAGCACATCCATCAATTTTTTAGGCATAAAACAACTTACATTGGCATCATTAACAGATTGTGCTTAAGTCATTAAAAATTGATTGCACAAGATGAAATTCCGACTTCAATTAGTATTTGGTACCAGATCTTCAAATGTTGTTTGCATGCTCTAATTTTATATTCTGGTAAACTTATTCTTCTTTCTCAATTATATAACTGGAATTTGGCAAACCAATTGGCAACAATCTTAATCACAATCTACATGTAGAGAACTGATACATTTGGCACACTCAGTCTGACTTACAGATGGACCCTGCCAAAATTGCATAATTGGGTCGTCCCCGCCCTCCCTTCCCCTTCCCCTTCCCCTTCCCCTTCCCCCTTTTTTTACCTGCACATTCCACTAGACCGGTTTGGTTTGTTGATTTGTATATGTCATTCTCACAGAAAACCAAATGGTAGGTACTAAGCCATGCTTGTCCACCACTACTTGTATCAGTATGCCTTTAGTAGATGGGTAGGTATGTGACACTTACACATCATCTTTTTCATGGAAGCTGCATGGTTGTTTGTGTTTCAGGTAGAGGCTGCATATGACATGTTGCTTATGCAAAGCTTAACGCAGCGGCAGGCAGGAAAAGTTGTAAATAGCAGCATTCGCTATGCCGACATGAAACCTTTAACTGGCCCGAGAATGGGATCAATGCCTCAGTGGCTTCAAGCCACAGTTAAAAGTTTATCTGTTTCAGTAGAAGCACCATCCACTAGGAACTTAGGCATACAAGCTGGGGTATATGGAACACTAATGGTCTTAACATTTGCTAACGGAACATCTACTTCTTCAGCAGGGCCATATGCAGGGGCCGACGTTCCTGGTCTAATCTTAGCTACTAGTTTTGGCGCTTCATTGTATTTCTTGACCAAGAGGAACATCAACCTAGGTAAGGAGACATTGTTTTAATGCTTTTTCATTAGGCTTGAAGGAATTGTCTTCTTGCATTTTCTGGATATGGTACTCTAAGTAGAACAAGCCAATGGAAATGGATTGCTCATCCATAGCTGGCATTTCCAATTATAGTGGTGCATATTTGAAACGTCTTCGTCTCTAAACCATCATGCTGCTCAGTCCATATGCTTCCAGAATTTCTACATGGTCGTTTTCTATTTCAATATATTAAATTTGAGGGGACCATTGGAATATAGATTTCTTGTTGTTTCATATTCAGTGGAATCAGTTTCTATCTTCACTAATCATTAGCAGAAGAATCTGATGATTATTAACTTATAGTTCATACTTGCCCATACATGGTGAGATCAGGGCTGTCGGGCAAATTGTTTTTATCTTTTTCGCCCAGTTTAGTGCCTACTGCCTACTGAATTTGGCAGGAGACAACCCTTTTCTACTCTCTCTTCCTCTGGCAAAATATAAGTACATTTATTTGGTACTTTATGTTAATTACCTTTTTCCATATAACATAGAATGTGTTTTGTAGTAGGGAGGAATACCTGATGTCATAGTTTTGTTTCCCTGGACTCAATTTGGTGAAGGAATCTGAGAGTTTGGCATGTTTCACAGGGAAGGCTACTGTGGTAACTATTGGGGGCCTTGTTGTGGGTGCAGCAGTGGGCTCAGTGGTTGAGAACTGGTTGCAGGTTGACATTGTCCCATTTATGGGTATACATTCCCCAGCTGTTGTTGTAAGCGAATTCATACTCTTCTCTCAGTTCTTGGTCTCCCTCTTCCTAAGGTAGGGTTGAAAATGATACACCATAACTTAAGACTGTGATAGCTGTAATTATTATTGTAACTGCTCAGTGATGTATTGCTTCACATAATCCTACAAAATTCATGCTTCATTACAATTTGTATCATATTGTATAAAAAGGAAACATGTTAAAGTTTACAATTCCATCATTTAGATTCAGTTCTTAAATTATCGATCATTTTTATTGCTGTATTTATCATTTGATTCATTTAGTAGTTTCCCCAGTAAAGAACTATAACAAATGCAATGAAGGATTGGAAGTTGGGATCACTACTGCAAAAGCTTACTTGGTAAAATATTGTTGGATGGGTTAATACTTGGAGGAATTGGTGTCTCAGCCAATACGGTAGTTCTCTCTTGGTTTATATCTTGTCCGTTTAATTTTTCTTACCCCTATAGACTAATATTTTTTTTTCGAAGGACTTTTTATAAATTAGTATTTAGAATAGATAATATGTATCATGTACATGCATTTATTTATATTAATATTTGATGTATGATGCGGAATGTTGGGCAGTTATTCAGCATCATATGGATAAACTTAGTGTAGTTGAGATTGATGTGTGGCAAAACTAGAAAGGATAAGGTAATGAATGATCGTATTAGAGCTGATTAGAGAGTCGTTTGGGATGGTGTGGTTATGTTCAATAGAGATCCCTAATGCTTTTTGTACGGAGGAGTGATTTGATTTAGATTGAATGATCTAAAAGAGCTGAGGGCAGACTTAAGATGATTCTAGGGGAAGTGATAAGGAAAAACATGCATAGCTTAGGCCTTGTTTCAAGTATGATCTTGAAAAGAGTTGATTGGAGGGCAAGAATTTATGTATTCATCCCCATTAATTGGGACAAGGCTTTGTAATTGTTGTTGTTGTAAACGCATATATGTATATGCATTCGGCAGCGAGGATAAAACCTACAAAAGCTGGCAAACATCAAGGATGAGAGAAGAAATACACCCTAATTAGAGGACGAAAACTTTTTATTTTTCATGATTGATCCTTTCTTCCTCTAAACATCATCATTATGGGGTCCTTATTCAGAGTCACCCTTTTTGGCACTGAAAAAGAGAAGTCTCTCCAGTGGAACTGCATGCTTAGTTTTCAATTAGGGAAAGGAAGTGTAGGGAAGCACGTTAAGTGTGTTAGGAATCAACAACGGAACAGAAGAACAATAGTGAAAGGGAAAACGAAAAAGAAACACAACACAATGATTTTACGTGGTTCACCTATACAGTGTATATGAGCTACGTCCACGAAAGAACGATCACCCTTTGATTACACTATTTCAATGAAGAAGCTATAACATTCAATACTCTCCTTACGAGATTACACCCCTATATAAAAGGAAAATTTAAACCTCGAAAGTACTTCCTGGCTTAGAATAATATCAAATCACACATAATAAAGTGCTGTTTACATTTTTTTTGGGGGGATTAGTTTTGGTTGTTTAATGTGTCAACACAAAAGGAGCCTTACTGGAGCGATGGTAAAAAAGTGGCCACTATGTAAAAAAGAAATGCTCAAGATAAGGACTCAAATCTCCAAATTAACCCCTCCCACTACCCCTTATTGGTGGGATCAACATTGGATAATGGTCCTTTTAGTATGTCAAGTGGCAACACACACTGGCTCAAGCGGCCAGCCTAAATTCTGTTTTTAAGTCTCTGGTTGGCTCATTGGTTAATACCTACAGTTGAAAGTTAGAGGATAACCCCATGCCAACACAATAAAAAGTTACGAGATGAAATATTTTGCATTGCCTTAAATTATTTGTCTGCGATTTTATTTTTTAACATTTTTCATAAATTTTTATTATCATTTACATGAAAATTTACTTTTGAGACTAGATTCACAGCTCTGGCTATATTTTTCATTTATTTAATGAAATTGTTAAAAAGAATGTTGGTTTCCTCGAAACCCTGCACCAATGAATTTGGGAACCGTTTGTATCATACCCAATGCATGAGGTTTCCACCACTGTGGAGGTTGTGCAGGGGTTTATGTCAACCGTTTTACCTCCGTTTCACAGAGAGGTTGTTTTCAGAAAACATACAAACAAATAAACATGTATAAGATGCAGTAAATCTAGCTATTGGATATCTAGAAAATGTATAGCATTGCTGACATGTCAAATTTCAGACTTACCTTAAATTGTTCGCTCTTTCTTGTAATGGTATACATTCCTTTGTATGTCTATGCACTCCCTTGATAGTTCATGCACCTTCTTGAAGCCCTGAAATTTTTTTATGGATTGTTCTATCACGTGGCGAATTCCGATTGTGCTGAGATTTGATATGTGAATGGTAGCCTTGGAATCTATTTGTACACAAATCAATCCATTTAAATGGATGTGAAAGCATGTATAGGACATATCATAGGTTCTTTATCTGCTAATATCAGGTTGGTCAGCTAGTTTTTCTGTTTCATTAGTTCAATTGGGACCTCTATCCTATATAATTGATGGCGCTGGAGTAATTAGTATTAGAATTGGTAAACCTTCATTGAAAAGCTTGCTCATGCTAGGAACCTTTAATCAAGAATCATGGATATTGTAATTGGCGGCCCATAGTTAGTAAAGTAGCGTTTAATACACGAATTATATATGTTTCAAATTTTTAAACATATTTTTATGAACTGTTGCATATATTCTCAAAAAAAAATAATTATTTTTTATATTGAAATGCATTAAACTTGTCTTAAACACGTATTGCCATATTAAACATGAAAATGATGAAAATAACAAAAATAAAAAAATTCCTTCCCCCCCTAATATTTTGCTTTTTCCCAAATCCTTGAATCTCACTACCAAATGAACCCTTCTAGCTATGATATGTGTTTTATGTTAATGAGATGATTATTTTATGTGAATTTATTGTATGTTTTGTTTGTATATTAATTTGTATTTATATGTCATTAGTTTGTTTATTGTATGATGTAGATGTCAATTGCATAGTGAATATATGTTCATATTTTTAGTAAAAAGGTTGCTGTTTTAAACAGGCATTAAACACGTAAGTAAAATCCCATATTGAAGTCTGATTGCGTTTAATATACGTACATATGTGTACTCGAATGTTTGTCATCTCCGAATTACTATATATCGGTCGGGATCAGTCTAGATCAGGTTGATATACCCTCCATAATCAGATCGATTTGTTGTCTGTATCATTTTATATTAGAAATTAAAAAATATATGAATTTAATTATTTTCACTGTAGATGAATGCCATGTGATAACCAATTCCATTCGATGGTTGATGTGTCATGAAAGCTTTAAAAAAGGGATTGGATCAGATTGGCCCATCTGTCTGGCTATACTGATCCTGATATTTAAAGTACATGCAACTGAACTGTTATCGACCTGTCTTAGTTACCCGGTTGATTTTGGATTAATTGCAGGCAATGCTGAAAGGGGTTTTAACTTTTCATTATTGGTTTAAAATTTCCAGAGATTTGAATTCCCTCGAACACGCTTCACCATACACAAACGCACATCAGTCGTTCTTACTTTCACACACAGGGTGTAGGTCTCCTCTTTCAGCAAAAAAATCGTCTCCAGCGCGCCAGTCTGCATTGGTATGCGTATCGATGCATTCCAGCCCGTCCCGTCAGATGACGGGCTGGAAGGCTGGTGCGCGGGAGAGGATTTGAGTCCCCTCTTTCATGGTAGTTTTGAATTATGTAGAGCAGAACCTTCTGGCTCTTTCTAAACAAGTTTACTTTTGGTATATATAAAGATCTCACTAACCAGCCAGCAGATTTTCCGGTCATGTTAAGTCATTTCATATCCAAATCCTTTTCTCTCATGGGTTCGGGAGGAGAGTCGGCTCTCACCTTTTGATACCCAACACATGGGTTTGGATCCGAACCCTCCATCCGAGTCGATAAGGTGAGCCGATAGGGGGTGTTGGCTTATGTACCTGTTCGGATGGAGGGCTCAGATCCAGCTGATACCCACGTGTTGGGCATCAACTGGTGGGAGCCGATTCTTCCCGAACCCCTGGGAGGAGATGATTTGAATCCCTAAAATATACGAACTATGGCATATGGTCCCTCTTTTGGGTCACCCTAATGAGGGAACCTAGAATTCTTATACTATATTAAGTTTCTATCTCAAAAATTCGAACTAGTAAGTGGAGGGATTCTCAAGTATATATAAGACACTCAAGATTCCGGATTTAACCAATGTGGGATTATTCTCAACAGGCCAAAATCCCGTTCGAATCATCCAATGTAGTTCCAAGTTTCAGTTTCCTTGTGGTTGAGAATCTTAACTCGTCAGTTTATTTTCTGGCCACATTACTTTGGTAAAAGTAATCTAATGATCATGGTTTTAGTTCACAATATTGGAAGGGGTAGTAATCATTCTAAAAACCGATACAGGATTAGTATCGGATCAATACAGAATGACACTAGCTTATACTAAATTAAAATGTATTAAAAATGAAGGTATTGGGTATCATATTGATATCGTATTAATGAATCATCATGCATATTTTTTAGGTGTGTCAATTTTGGAACTAAGCCGAACTGAATTAACCCAAAGCTGACCCGGATTGTATTGAAAGTAGACGTGTTTCGGATTAGCTTGTTATAATACTTCTCAGTCTCGGTCTTGACTAGCAAAAAACTAAACAGTTAAGGTGGACCAATCAAGCTCGAACCGGTAAAACCCAAATTGAACTTCATCATGGCTCGAATTTAACCAAATGTCAAGAATTTAGACATGATTCATTAAAACCCCACACTCTTGTGATTGCTTATGGTTCCCCTAGTCACTCCAATCCATTCCAAAGGAAATGCGTAATAGAGAATTCTAGGCACTGTTCTAGACCTAGTAATGTGTGTATTGGATCTGCTAGTCTGTATCGGTATTTGCTGAAACCAATACCAATTACAGGTTAAATATCAGGATCAGTATAGCCAGGCAGATTGGCCAATCTGATCCAATCCCTTTTTTTATATTTATTAAACCTTTCAGGACACATATCAACCATCCAATGGAATTGGTTATCACATGGCATTCATCTACAGTGAAAATAATAAAATTCATATATTTTTTAATTTCTAATATAAAATGATACAGACCACAAATCGATCTGATGAAGGTGGGTATATCAACCTGATCTAGACTGATCTCGATTGATACATAGTAAGTTTGGGGATGACAAACATTTGGATACAGATATATACGTATATTAAATGCAATCAAACTTCAATACGGAATTGAAAATCTAGTTCAGAAAACATACAAGGCATTAACTTACATATTTAATGCCTATTTAATATAATAACATTTTTATTAAAAATATGAATATATATTCACTATACAATTGACATTTATATCATTTAACAAATAAAATAATAACATACAAATACAAATTATTATACAAACAAAACTTACAATCCATAATATTCACATAAATCCAAGAAGAATATAAATACATGCTGGTGAGGTGATCTGAATTCAAAAAAATATTCATCTGTAGGTACTTGTATCCTCCTTGGAATCCCATCATAGTCCCATATCTAGTAGATCCCACACTACATCAACAGAGATAATCCCCGAAAGATTACAAGTACATGCAGGTTATTTGAACTCAAAAGGAGAGTAGTAGTTCACCCGTATATCCTTGTATCTTCTCTAGTATTTCATCACTGTCCATATCCAATGGATTCCACACCCCACATGAGGTTTAACATTCTTCTAACATTACTCGAGATTGGATAGTAGTATAATTCAAATTCAAATCAAGTGAATAGTTAAAATGCATATATATATATATATATATATATAACCGCTTATGTATAAGAAGAATAAATTATTATAAATATATATTGGTATATTTTCAATACATTTTTTTTTTTGATAGAAATTTCAATAAATAGTTCAATCTGTTTTTGATAGGCTACACCAAGATGGCCAGTATGAAACAGCAAGGATTAAGGATTCAGGATTCAGGATCAGCCCCGGATCAGGATCTCGGATCAAGAATCCTCTGAAATCCAACCTTTTATTTATTTTTATTTATTTGAAAAATCATAAACTCAATATGAAAAAAAAGGAAAATAAAGAAATTTGGGAAAATTAAAATATGTACACGTCGATGCCTATGCAGAGATTCACCCTAGAAGCTACTGACCCCATTGCTGTGAGCTGGCAATAACCTAAGAGTGAAACAGAGTAAGAGAGGCAAATTGGAAAAACAAAAAAAAAAAAAAAATCTGTTGCTCTCCTTGGTAAACAAGTCAGCTCCAACACGACTCCTATATAAATCCATCTCTTCTTCACTGTCTCTCCATCATCATTTTTCCATTTTTTTCCACCCTTTCTGCAAATGCTGTTGCTGATAACGACGAATTCATCCCTTCTCGAACCTCGAAATCCCCCTTAGGGGGGTGATTCTTGAACTCTTTAAAGAGAAGGTTATACTGCAAATCAAGTTGATTGATTTTTTTCTGTGAAGATTTAAAAACCTCTGCAAATCCGAAACTTCAAAACCCCCTCCATACCCAAACAGTAAACCCCCCCAAAAAAATGTTGACTCCGATCCTTCAAGCTCTGTTACTACCGTGTGCGGGCATGGGTGTGGTTTTTGTGATCTACTTGATTCTCTTATGGTGCGCATCAGGGAACGCACCTGTGGCCATGCCAGAGAAGCCACGGTCGAAGAAAGGATTGTCGGCGGAGGAGTTGCAGAAGCTGCCTAAGATTATTGCAGGAAAGGATGAGTTGACAGGGACAGAGTGTCCTGTTTGTCTAGAGGAAATCGAGATCGGTCAGCCTGGGCGGTTGCTTCCTGGTTGCAATCATGGATTTCATCTTCACTGCGCCGATGCCTGGCTCTCTGAGAATCGCATCTGCCCTGTCTGTAGGGCTATTCTGCGTACTGATGAGTTCCACTTCCCTGATCATAGCAATCCCTGCTAAATCTTTTTAAGTATAAACCTCCTCCTCCTCCTCCTCTTCCTTGGATTCTTCCTCTCTCTCACTAGCTCTGCAGAGATGAGATTAGGGAAAGGTCATCTACACTTTAATGATCGTTTTTTGGGTTTTGATTTTGTAAAATCGCTTTCTTTTCAGATTTAGGGTTTAGTACATGCAAATCATCTAGCGGAAGGATTAAGATATGAGGGATTGAATGTGATTGATAATTTGGGATTCAAATTCAGGGTGCATGTACTTCCTTTTCTTTCTTTTTTTTTTTTTTTTGTTTAAAAAATGTTTTAAAAATTTGATTTTCTTTTTCAGAAGCTTAGATTATGGATTATTTAGATTAAATTTGGTTTTATTTTTATTTTATTCTTTAAATCTTGGTCTGTAACTGAATGCCCAACCACCCATGCAAAAATTCAAAAGTAGAAGACTAAATTAAAGGGTCTGTCTGAATGTCACGTGTCAGTTACATGGACACAAAAATATAGAGACTTCTCTGCAAGAAAAGTATTGCAGGCTTGTCACGACCCGTGACCGTGAATCTACAAAAAGACAAAGTAAAAAAAAAAAAAAAAAAGGTGGTTTACATTGTTGTCACGTGGGTGATTTTGAATCACGTGAGTGTTTTTGAATCACGGTTTTGTGAGTTAAGGGGAGTTGATAAATTTTGTCCATATGGTTTGGAGTGTTCATTTTCCCAAATTCCACGCTTAAGTCAAAAATATTTTTCCTTTAGGTTTGGAAAAGAGAGTGTCAAAACTGGGTCCGAACCCAAAAAAAAGAAAAAAAGATTAATTGGAGTTAGTCCGAATCAAATCAAAATCAAACATTATTGGATAAAATTTGGGTTGTGTTTGAATCCGGAGAAAAACCAAAATTGGATTAGATCAATTGATAAATCCAAACAAAACTAGATCAATAAGACTGAAACCGAACGAGTCTGATAATGGTTTGATAAGAGTCCATTAAATCAATGTTTTATTATATATATATATATATATATATATATATATATATATATATATATATATATATATATATATATATATATATATATATATATATATATATAGGAAACCAACATTGAAACCAAACTAGTCCGATAATGACATGATAGAGTCCAACCTTTTTAATATATATATATATATATCAAACTGAAATCAAACTGATAGTGGATTGATAAGAGTCCATTAAACTAGCCCGATAATAAACTGACACTATACCATCTTGTTAACTAATGTGTATAGTGTTCATCCCAACCCAAATCTCTTATTGGATATGTTTCAAGTTGTCCTTAAAAAGTTGGGGACCAATTTGGTTTAGATCAAAACTGACCCAAACCTCCCGTTGACACCCCTAGTAAAAGGCATCAAGACATAGTCTTACTGTTGTGCATGCATCCCTTAGGAGCATAGTTCCAAATTTCGGTTGAAATTTTTGATTTCGGTCGAAATGTTTCCATTTTTGGCCAAACTAATACGAAACTATAGGTCGAAACCAAATAGTCTCATATTTTGATAAATTTCGATCAATTTTGAGAGATTTCGGTAGATATCGACTATATTTCAACCCAAAGAGGCTAATTTTGACCAAATTTTGATGAAAATATTCATTTCTTTCAAAAGTCTTTCATTTCTTCCATTTCTCTTCTCATCTTCCATCATTTCCTTGCACTCCAAGGTGCATTGAACTTCATTTCATTAAAGCTTCTAAGATTTGAAGCAAAAAGGAAATCATTTCTTCCTTAAACTATTTTTCTCTTATAAGTTTGTATGTAAAATCTATGAATGAGATGAATATGTGATGAAATGAGAGAATATTTATTAGCAACAACAATGGTTTCAGGCTCGGGGACTAGATGCGCCACGAAACTCATCGTGATTTGAATGGATTTCCTTATTCAATGTAAATGATAATTAAAGAGTATTTTGAAATGTTGTAATAACAAT
Organism: Protea cynaroides; assembly: GCA_028583415.1. Lineage (NCBI taxonomy): Eukaryota > Viridiplantae > Streptophyta > Magnoliopsida > Proteales > Proteaceae > Protea > Protea cynaroides. Next base: position 53,963,117 of record CM053272.1, read on the forward strand.
ATAAATTATATAACATTAGTTTGTGATTTTGTTTTGGGTAAATTACACTAGAGGTACCTAACATTTTGAGAAATTATACCAGAGGTACTTCACATTTCAAAAATAGTATCAAAAGTACCTGACGTTTTGAGAAATTATACCAGAGGTACCTGACGTTTCAAAAATATTACACTTGGGGTACCTTTTATTTTTGTACTCTCAAATTTACCCCTGTTTAGCATAACTTTCTTAGTCCCATTTGGTTCACTCTCTCACCATCCCGTTACCACTACGACTCACCACTCGGATTCCCATGTACTCATTGCTATCTCAATTGTCCACCCCCTCTCCTGCCTTTGTCCTCTCCTGTAACCCTTCTTCATTGGTGATTGTTCATCACCAAGTTACAAATCTTGACTATGGTACACACCTCTAGTGAAAACTCCGCACCCCAATTTACTGTTTTTTCGATCGATATATTAACAATTATGCACCAAATAAGGATAGTTCAACAAGAAACAATCAGACCCTGAAAATTTGAGGTAGATGTAATGATTAACTTAGAGGATACCAACCTTAAATAGGTTTAATGTTGGAAATATGAGAAGAGGTACCTCTAGTATGATTTTTGAAACGTGAGGCACTTCTGGCATGATTTTTCAGAACGTCGGGTACCTCTGCTGTAAATTACCCTTTTGTTTTTAAATTACCCATCATTCTCATTCATTACGTACGTTAACATGATATGATGTAGACATAGAAATACTATTTTTGATTTTTTTTTCTTCTTCTTCTCTTTTTTTTTTTTTTTTTTTGGTGTAAATGATTTAATGAATATGTTAAAAAGGTTAAAATTGCATTACAGGAAAAAAAATTGGACTAAAAAATATATATTTTTTGCCACCGAAACCAAATTTGATATTTGAGTTTCTTTTACTTAGTTTCAATGAAATTTCAGATGAAATGGCCGAAATTTCAGTTTTTGGCCTGGCTGAAACCAAGCATGGAAAGTTGAATCCTCGCTTAGGAGTAAAAATTTAGTCTCTTTTAGCCGTTGGGCACCATTTGATAACGTTCCAGATTCTAGGTTCCATGGATTCTGATTCCCAGGGAACTATTTGAGAGTAGAATCGCGCTTGGTAAACCCGATTGGATTCCAGCTCCCAAGGAGTGAACCGGTTCATAAAATGACTTTAGAATCCAAATTTTTAAAGTAAAAAAAAACATACTTTTATGTTTTTGAGTAATTTTTTTGATAGAACAAAAAAAAAAATAAATAAAAAAGAAGCTCTCCTCTCTCATGACTCCTTTCTTCATCATGAAACGAAAGTTTGGCTGCCATCATCGCCACCACCACCACCGCCACCACCACCGTCACCACCATTGACGTCTTCACATGTTCTTTATACTTTGATTGGTGGGATATTCTCACAGTGTGTTTATCAAACATGTTTTTGTTCCAAAAATGCTCTAGAATTCATTCCAGAATTGCATTATCAAACATGTTTCTATTCCAAATAATTTTGAAGTAAATTTTTTGTTTTGAAGCAAAAATAAGGAATCTAGACCAGATCTATTATCAAAGGGGCTTTGTACACTCTTTTTTTTATTTTTTATTTTTTTAAGTTTTACATTAGGCAAATTTAGGTGAGTTAATTTTTTTAATTTTTTTAATTTTTTTAATTTTTTTTATAAGTCTTATTCTAAGTTACACAAGAGATGACAACAAATGCAAGAGAGAAGATTTGAATTTGAGACTCCTTGTCCCTACTTCAACAAGCAAGGGTAAGGGTATAAAGGTAGGTGGGCCGTGCGATTATAGATACCCACAGTCCTGTCCATTGCTTTAGGGATCGGATTGTAAGGGTGTGCCAGACAAGCTCAAGCCAAACCAAGGGCAGACAAAATCAATCCCAAATCGATCCGTTTGGTTGTTGAAGGATATTGTAACGAGCGTGTCAAACGAGTTCGAATCAAACCAAGGGCAAACATAATTGATCCCAAGCCAAATCAACTGAAAAAGAACCGAACCAGACCGATCTGTCTAACCTATAAATAGAAACCAATGCTAGACAGATCTGTCTTATCTATAAAACAAAATCTTTGGAAATGACGGTTGATTTGTTGGACAAATGGACCCATATATGGGGTGTAAAATGACCATGTCATCCCGAGGCCTTTTTTGTTTTTGGGTGAATATCCCTAGGAATTTTACAGCTCTTGTGAAGGTGTAGGGGTGTTGCTCGACATTCTTCTTTTCCTTTTTTTTTTTTTAATTCTTTTTCTTTAATAATTTAAAAAAAAAAAAAAACATCTATGATGCCATAGTCTACATGGTTGTTTAAAGAGACTTTTCCAAATATAAATAATAATTTCATTGAAATAGAATCTAGAGGCATTTATGTAATTTTTTTGTCATTTTTAATTCACTCCTCCCAAGGGTTCGGGAGGAGAGCAGGCTCCCACCAATCAATGCCCGACACATGGGTGTTAGCTCGATCCGAGCCGGTAAGGTGAGTTGACATGGGGTGTTGGCTTATACTTCGGCTCGGATAGATGACTCAGATCAAACCGACACTCACGTGTCGACTATCTGTTGGAGGGAGTTGGCTCTCGTCCCGAACCCCTGGGAGGGGAGGATTTTATTGTCGATGGATTCTGTTCAATCCTCTAGATCAAGCCACATAACTGAAACACAAACAAAACAGTAAATGAGCAAGATTTACCCTGTGATCACTCTGATGCTAAAGTTAGTAAATCCTAAAGACAAGTAGAATGAAACTCTTAGTGAAACACTACAACTCCTTAGAGATGGGATTCCTTGAGACACGGGAGCTTCAATAACTTATTTTTCTTTGGTAAAATGAAAATTGGATAAAGGTTTGAACATTGAATATATCAGAAGAACTTTGTGAGAGTAAAACCTGAAGGCAAATGCTCTTTTTTTGTAGTAAATTCTAGATGTTTTACAATCGTTAACTTTTCACTATTTATAGGCTCAAGGTAAAGCTTCCTGGACAAGTTTCTCCCCACTTACCACCATCTCCATCGTCTTTCAGCTGGATAACAGTAGGTCTAGGCGATTACAACCACCTAAGGCGGCACTTGAATGTCTTGTCAGCCGTTTACGATCACCTATGGCGGCGCTTGGATATCTTGTCAGCCGTTTACGACCCTTGTCGACCTTCTTCGACACCCTTTTTATTCACATTCTCTACTTCCTCTGACATCAATAGCCGTCATTTTTCTTTTATCGAGCAAAAATCTTATTTTTTTACTGATTCGGTCTATGATATGATGACCTAGCAAGTCAAACCCACCTACTTGGCATTTGTGGTGATTGTCGATATTTATGAGCATTAATGGCAGACCATTTAATGACTCATTACCTCTCTCAGTTTATCTAATCACAGCCCGTTTGTCCAAAAGGGGATCGAACATTATTTCATCCCTCAAATGCTGTCAGAAAAAATTCTCCCTTGTCCGTATACTTAATAACTTGAATATATGCCACGTATTCCGTTCCATAAGGCTTATCATAGATTCCTCATCCATGATCTGATTTAAATCTATTACTATTTTATCCCAACAGATTTGAATTCATGTCTCCTATAAAATGAATTTTCAATTGAATTTTGTAAACTGTTTCTTAAATTTGATTATTTTCTCCACCGAAACCAGGTGGAGAAAAACTTGAACCTTTACTTATTTGATTAGGGCTGAAACATTAATAATGTCGTGGATTTGGTTACTCATGACATCGACTGAGACACCAATGTCTATCAAATGGGGTCCATGATTGCAAATAGAATGTGTGATCTCTTCATTGCACATTGAATGTTAGGACCATTGGATATGAACAACGGTGATGATGGTTCATGAGAGAGTATCCGAATGAGGAAGAATTGACCTCAAATGGAAGGAAAATGGTGAGGGATCTTTTTGTCACCCAAAAACAATAAGCATTTGTCACTCTAGGCGATTTGTGCTTATTAGCCCCCTACTCCGTACCAAACCATTTACGATTTGTTTGAGTAGGGGTGTTAATTTTGGACTTACACCATATCCCCCGGTTGACACGCACTGCTTAAGGGTGTCAACGGGTCGGTTCAGGGCGATTTCGGTTTGAGTTGAATCGATATCGAGTTTTATAAGCCTAGTTTAAAACATGTCTATTAAGAGTTCAGACTGTGTTGGGCTGCGCTAGATACAATAACTATCAGGCTGGTCCGGTGTCTGTTTGTTATCGGGTTGGGCTTATTGAGGTGATTTCGGACTGGTTCGGTCCGGATCGGGGTTATCAAACTTATCGGGCCTATTTTATATGTAAGATATATAGCTTATTTTATTATTTCTATCTATAAAATTAGCATCATTCTTTCTATATGCATGTAATTCAGTAAATTATAACAATTAACATACTATATTCAATTATAGATTATATAATCTTTTCGATCAAGAAGTGAACTATAACAGTGTAATATAATCCACTAAAATTTAAAACCATTAAAATTAAGAAATTGGGTCCGGATGGACCTTACCGGTGTTTGGGTTAGGTATTATTGGTTCGGGCTAATTCAGGCTTCTTAACGGACTAGTCCGGTCTGGTTTCGATTTGGGCTGAAACGGTGTCGGGCTTTACAAGCCGAGACCGAAACCTGTCCATTAAGGTTCGATCCGGGTTGGGTTCGGATTATATCGGGCTAGTTCGGTCCGTGCTACCGGGCCGGGCCCATTTTTGACACCCTTAGCACCGCTTATTACATGTGTTGGGCTTAGGCCTGGATAGATTATTAATTGGTTGTTCACGAAGTAACAGTGCAGCCCATCGATCGATCAACCATACCGATCGATTATGGACCGAACCCGAGACCCCCCGATTAAATAACCATTAAGCTAAATCTCTAAATGCCTAAATCTCTTTCATTTCTCCCCCTCATTCTCCCTCTTCCTATAGGTTATGTTCGCTTAATTAAGAACTTAAAAAAAACTATTATGTTATAATTATAAAATAAATAATGATCAATTACAATAGCATATGGGTTACGGATTGTGTTTATTTTTTTCTATTGTGGACCAGTTGGCAGAATTGGGACGAGTAGCATAAGATTGAATAAAATAATTGATTATGGACTGATTGATTTGTATAATTGAAGTCCGTTAATAGACCGATTAGACCAATTAACATAAATTTGATTAATGATCAAAATCGATCGGACCGAATGTAAACGTGCCTATGTCTTACAAATGAGGACCAATTAGTTAAATATATCGATCATGATATAAAATATTAAATTGATGATGACCAATTAAACCCGACCGAGACCCGGATTGACACCCCCACATTCGGGCTTCGCTTATGGGCTTGTGACTATCCGTTAAGCCTGTGGTTCGGACGAATGCACGATATCGTTTTTGTGTTAAAGATCTCTTGACATGATCTCTCTGTCTTCCCTACATCTCCATCTGTGTGTATTAATAATAATAAACCCGGGAGAGAATGAATAGAGCCGTTAGGGAGCCGTTGTGTCCTGCGCTCCAGTGGAGAAGAATGGGAGCATGTTGGATGGTCAATTCTTGCTTCACATATGGAACTCGGATTGGGCTTCGCTGTATGGCATCAGATGATGCCTTGCGGAATCATGGAAACCAGCAGAGAAACAGAAAGAAAGTTGTGGTTGTCGGCTCTGATTGGGCTGCCTTAGGTGCTGCTCACCACCTCTGCAAACAGGTTTCCCACTTTCACAAACACTCTCTCGGCATCTCTCTGTACCTGAGATTTCAGAAGTTGATGGAACTCAAAAAAGCCTAGAAAAAAGAGTTTTTATGTTTTTCTCTTTTAAATTCTGAAATGCTGATGTTTAAGGTTTGCGGATTTGTTTTCAGGGTTTTAGTGTTACCGTACTTGAAGCTGATAAAATTTGCGGGTCGACGAACAAATCCAGTACTTCCGGCGCTGGCGGTATCCATGGTAATTGGTAATCAAACTACCTGATTGTTTTCATCAGTGGCAGCTAAATAGCATCCTCCCCTCCCCATTTGAAAGTTTTCATGTGAACATGAGGCTTCACAATGTTCTCCACTCTCATACACTGTAAGATAATTCAACAGATTCCAAATTCTTCAATAAGAGTCGGGAACTAATAATGACGACTATCTGTAAATCAAGTGAACTGTATATGACAGCTATCCAATAGCAAATTGGAGTCTATTATCTTTTTTTTTCCTCTTTTCCCTTCAGGTTTCTGGTATCCCTACAGCAATATATTTTCCCTCGTTGATGAGATCGGTATCAAACCTTTCACTAATTGGACAAGTTCTGCACAATACTCCCCAGAGGGATTGGAGGTAATGAATGTCACTGCAGCAATGAAATACTTGAAACTGTATTTCTCAGGATGGTGTGAAAAGGTTTTTAATTTTGCTTAATGGAGCAGATTCTGTGGATTTGCATCTTGATATCTTCCCTTTCCAGTTTCATTATGGAGTGTCTTCATTCATGGCCCACTCTGTCTTCACTGAATTTGCCACCATCCAAGGCCCTGTACAAATCTCTGTACTGAACGAGGAATATCAAGGGGGACTGAGGGATAAGACATTATTCTCAGCACATAAAACTACCAGTGACATAGCTCTAGCTCGGTTTCTAAATTTACTTGCAAACCACTGCTGCAATATAAACTTGATGTTTGTGTCGGACAAGTTAAATGATGAAATTGCTTCTTTAGTCCTCAGTCTGGTATTTGCCTCCTTTTTACTCAATGTTATTCATCCCTTGAAATTGTAGCTCATCAGTTATAACATGTCCTGAGATCGGAGTTTCATCTTCAGGTGACTAGCCTGCTTCAAAGGATGATTTATTTTATTTGTTCATTCAGTTGATTTGGACTGAGTTTATTGTGGGTAGTTTTGAATATAAATCTGGGGCTCTAGTGCCAAAATGAACTTGTGTAAAATAATGTTACTTTAGGTCAAGAGATGGAATGATTTATATGCTTGTTTTTTAAAATTACTCATTTCAAATGGTAGGTTTGTCCATTGAATTCCCTTGCTACGCAATTTCAAATTGCCAATTTTCAATGAAGCCTATGTGTGCATCCAAATGGACTCCTATTTATAACATTAAGGTTACAAAATCAGCGCATAGACATGCCAATTGTGTTGAAATCTCTATCATGCAGGTTGAATATCCTATATTCCTAGATTTATCCCAATTGCCAACTCCTTTGGGAGCCTTAATCTACACTCAAGTATGTCTCATAACCTTGTTGCTTCAATGTCTTTCACAAACAGAGATGATCTTGCAGTTTCCCTGCCAATATGATTAGTCTTATCCCTTTGTGTGTAGTTTCTTCGCCTCTCTCTGGTGGATCGACTGACATCACTTCCTCTCATGGCTGCAGGTATAAAAATATTTGATTGTTCAGACACAGTAGCTTGTTAGCCAGCATTGACATGGTCTTAGCAGGTTTAAGCCTGTGATACTGCAATAACTACATTGGTGTTATTAAGCAACACTTTTTTCTTGAACTTACAATACCATTTTAATGAAATGGTGATTTACACCCATTCATACATAAATATTCACTCAAATGGATGGACAATGCAGCTGGTCTAAATTGCCATGGTAGATCTGGAATTCTAGTTGGCCATGTCCCTGTCATCTGGTTGCTTGACTATTTATTAAACTTTTCTCTTCATAATGCCGCCCACCCGTCCGTGAAGCATGGAAGGATTGGGGTGGCAGATCAGGAACAGGCTGATCAATCCCAAACTGTCGTCTGTCGAAGTTTTAGAACTCTTTAACTGAGAAATGGAAACAAAATGGTCGCTTGACCTTTTTCTTCTTCAATTTTTTTTTCCTTTTGAAATTTGTAGGGTGGGTGTGTACCCATTATATGAGCATGACCATTCCTTTTTCATTCAACAACAACAAAGCTTTATCCCAACTAAATGGGGTTGACTACATAGATTTTTGTCCTCTAATTAGCTCTGTTCGATGTCATACTTGAAACAAGATTAAGCTATGCATGTCATTCTTCACCACCTCCCCTAGATTCATCTTGGGTCTGCCCCTAGCTCTTTTAGATCCTTCAATCTGAATCAAATCACTCCTTCGTACAGGAGCATCTAACGGCCTCCGTTAAACATGGCCATACCATCTCAAACAACTTTCTCGTAGTTTATCATATATCGGTGCTACTCCCAAGTCAGCTCTAATACGGTCATTCCTTACCTTATCCTTCCTAGTTTTACCACACATCTATCTCAAGATCCTCATCTCAGTTTCACCAAATTTATTTACTTGATGCTTCTTAACTGCCCAATGTTCCACACCATACATCATAGCCGGTTGAATGATTGTCCTATAAAATTTTCCTTTAAGTTTTAAAGGAGTATGCCGATCACACAACAGTCCAAACGCACCTCTCCACTTCATCCATTCCTTTTTCATTGTCAATAAAAAATAATAACAACTAAAAAAAAAGGTAAATAGAAGGAGAAAAATGGTTGATTGAGTGCAGAGAACAGCGGGGGATAGATAAATATGTTTCTAGTAGTGGGATGGAAGAAATGGAGTTGTTTTCTACAAAATTTAGGTAGAGCGGCTCCCTTATCTCGTCTGTTAAAGGCTATGCACGAAATAGCCTTTAGTTTAAAAGTTAATAACAACTAAAAAATGGTAAATTGAAGGAGAAAAATGAGTAATGGTAAATTAAAGGAGAAAAATGAGTGATGGAGGAGCGCAAAGGACAGTGAGGGATAGATTGAATACGTTTCTAGTAGTGGGATGGAAGAAATGGAGTTGTTTTTCAACAAAATTTGGGTAGAGCGGCTCCCTTATCTCGTTTGTTCGAAAGGCTATGCACGAAATAGCGTCCTACTATCTAAAACCACCCCATCCCTTTTATTCTATACCCTTAGTTGTTTAAATTTTTTACTATTGTAGTTGCCATGTCTATTATGCCACATATGCATACGACTTATATATCTAGTATTCTAGATCAGATCATTGGATAAAGAAACTGTGAATTGACTTGTCCAATTAATCCTTGCAGTTATTGACTTTGACAATACCGACACAGCCTGGAGAAAATACGACTTGAGTAAGATGTATCCCATCCCACTTGTTATATTTGTTAAATTGTATCTATCAAGTAATGTTCTAGGGCTAAGAGATTTTAATTTGCAGTGACTGCAAGGGAGCTTTTTAAACAGTTTGGGTGCTCACAGAGGCTATATCGAGAGGCTTTTAATCCAATGGTTCAAGTTGGACTGTTTGCTCCAGCAGAGCAATGTAGTGCAGCTGCAACACTGGCAATGCTATACTATTTTGTTGTAGCTCACCAGGTTCAATTGTTTAAACTGTTCATTAAAATTTCTGTTTTGTGACATCACAACAATCTTTTTTTGTTTTGTGCTTCCTTGTAACTTGTGAACCATTAAAACTGTCTGTTTGGATCACTGTAGAAAGATTTTGATGTTGCTTGGTGTCGTGGGACTGTTGAAGAAAAAATTTTCATGCCATGGATGGACTCCATGAGAGATGAAGGCTGTGAGTTTCTGGAGGGGAGCATGGTGACAGATTTCTCTGTAAATGGGGAAACTGGATCCATTTCAGAAGTAGTTTGTGGGAAAGACAGCTATGAGGCTGATGCAATAATATTGGCTGTTGGAATATCCACACTCCAGGAAATCGTTATGAACAGGTACCTCGTCCCAGGAGTTCACATATTTATCTCCTAGCTACATTTGAAGTGGCCTCTTTTGGTTGCATATAACCTTAGCTTGCTGCTACAGAAGCTGTCCATCTAGAACAGAGATACAATTTCACATTATTCTTCTTGCAAAAGATCTGGTAGATTGGAAATATAATTTCTACTCTGGATGTTATCGATGGGGAGAGTACAACCTATATCATAAGCATGGTTTACTTGCTTTAGAATATACTATTATTTGTATCCTTGTTGTCAAGTGAATCGTGATTCCCCTGTCTGAAGAATTAAGTGAGTCACCCTCCGTCCTTCAAGCACCCAGATGATGCACTTACTGAAGTAAATACATAGCACTAACAAGTGAGTAGCCTCTGCTGAACTTGCATCATACCTAATTTAATATCGATGCAAAGGTGTAGTCAAAGGCAATGGCTAGGTGTTTTTGGTCTTCTAAGTTTGAGTTCTTGAGTAATCAGTATTTGGGTGTTGAACAGATCAATAAAATTCAAATGTATTTATGAGGTTCTATTTTAGTGTATATATATAGACATGATAAAATTCTAAAATCAAGTATTAAAGGTTTTTCAAGATCCATATTTTGCAGGGTAGTAAATTTTAAAGCTACACATTCTTTTAGGGTGGTAAAAAATGCTGAACAAATAGTGTTTTGACTCCTAGAGAATCCACTCGAGGTTACTAAGGAATTCACCTTAGGTAGAAGAGAATCCACTCTTCAATCGAGAAAATCCACCTCACGTAGGGCGTAATCATTGCTGATCTGGAGATTGTTGAGATCAGCTGTCAAGTGATTGGTAGCACCAGAATCCGAGTACCAGGACATATCAGGATAAGCTGGTGGAGATGCTGTACTGCTAAAGGCCGCAGGAGAAGGGGGCTGTTCCTCATAGTGAGAGTAGCATCGATTTGCAGATTAGCCTGGTTTGTTACAGATTTGACAAATAATTCGAGGTCTGGAATTAGTGTGATTGCCATCAGAGCGAGGAAATGTCCCACGACCTCGGCCATGAAAACGTGACCCATTTCCAGAGGAAGAATAAGATGAACCACGATTAGGCTTTTAAAACCCATGACCACGTGTGTATTTTGAGATTATGTTGGCAGATGGAAAAGCAGGAATTGCTGGATTTGATTGTTCCAAGCAGGAATCCTGTTGAAGGAGATGACCGTATAATTCATCCAAGGAAATCTAATCAGAACGAGTGGTTATGGAGGTAATCAGGGGACCATATTCTGTGCCAAGGCCAATGAGAATATAACCATGCAGCTCATCATCACTGATTGGTTGACTGCGGAAGCTAGAAAATCAGTACATTGTTTTATCTTCTGAAGCTAGTCTGAGACAGAAAGACTGCCTTTACGAATGGCTGAAAGTTGCAGACGAGTGTGAAGAGAACAAGCCTTGGAGTGGGAGGCAAATATGTGCTCACGAGCTGACCAAACTTGGTGAGAAGTGGTCAGACCGACAACATGAGAAAGAATCGGTTCGGAGAGAGATGGGATTAACCAGCTAAGAAGAAGTTGGTCTTGTTTGAACCATTTCTCGTACACGGGATTGACAGTAGAGATGGCAGCTGTAGCCTGTGGGTGAAGTAGGAGTGGTGGAAGATGACTCAGTGGAGGAGGATGAAAGCACAAATTTTGGTGGAGCAGAGCTATCTCCATTGACATAATCCTCCAGATCATAGGTGCGAAGAACGGGCAGGAATTGCGACTTCCAGATAGGGTAGTTCTCCCATGTGAGTTTCAGTGAAATGAAATGGTGGAGACTGGGAGTGGAGGGAAAGGGAGAAGATATATCTGATTTTGACGTTATTTTGGTTGAATAATATTCTATACAAAGACGAAGAAGAAGAAGAAGTTTGAATTATTTTGGATATTCTTCTTCATGTATCAGTTATGAAGAGTTACAGATATTTAGGATTGTTATCCTTGAGGTTACAACAACTATTTAAAATTCAAAAATGCACAACGAATCCGTCTTATCCACCAATATGGTTCAATGCATGGTAGAGCTGGAAGAGTTGTACAGAAGAAGTTTGAATTATTTTGGATATTCTTCTTCATATATCAGTTATGAAAAGTTACAGATATTTAGGATTGTTATCCTTGAGGTTACAACAACTATTTAAAATTCAAAAATGCACTACGAATCCATCTTATCCAATATGGTTCAACGCATGGTAGAGCTGGAAGAGTTGTACGTGAACACAACTACTTCATGCATGATTGAAGAAGCGGAGGATTGGTTGTTGTTGTGGATAGAGTGGGCTGCTGAGGTGGCATCTGTTGAGTGGTTTAACAATCTTCCATCCTGTGCATCCACATGTATTTAGGAGTGAGAAAAACGCTGGGGGTACAAACCTATTTATAAGGTTATAACACATCTTAAAAACAGAAACTGAAACTCAATTCCTATGTCATGTGGGACTATTGAACAGAAATAGAAACTCTAAGAGACAAAAAACATACAATAGATTTTTATTTATATTCCTCAATTTCGATGGCATCTATTTAATTTTAATTTAGGATGAGCAAAGCCAATAAGATAGGATGAACTAAAAGAGGAGACCTGCATCATGAACTTCATATTGCTCACATCACTTAGAGGGTTCTAGAAACTCACCTAAGAGGAGGAGTGAAGATATAGAATAGAGAATAGATATGTAAGAAATGAAGGTTGATCAGATTCTATTTGTAGCTTTTAAGCTGTCCTACTTCTATTATGAAACACAGAAATAGAAACTACTCTTCTAACATTTCCTACCCATAATTTACACCCATTGAAGAAGCCCATTACAATGAAAACCCATTGTACCATAAGCCCAATATATGTATAACCCATCCCAGTACCAATATATGTATAACCCATCCCAGTAATACTTATTTTCCTTAAAATAAGCCCTTTTCTGTGATTTGCCTGCATCAGCTGATCCATCCAATACAAAACTGAAATGAGCACTCCATTCTCCAGTTTCTGCCATCCACTTAACAGGCATAAGCCTAATGTGCCAAACTTATAGTATTCTTGTCTCCATTGATTGTTTGAAGTCATCATTTGAGATCTTTGTTTGTCTCATCTTGTTTTCCTGTTTCATTGGGAATTCCATTCTGTGTAGTTCAGCACTACAAACAAGGGAGGAGTTTTTGAAGGCTTTGAACTTGGCTAGCATTGATGTCCTCACTGTTAGGCTGCGGCTTGATAGGAAGGTATATTACAGTGCTAAGCTCTTCTTTCTAGTTCTAAGTATGAATCTGCTATTGGCATAAATTTGTCGCGGCTTGATAGGAAGGTATATTACAGTGCTAAGCTCTTCTTTCTAGTTCTAAGGATGAATCTTCTATTGGCATAAATTTGTCATACATGCAGGGTTTGTGGTCAACCTTTTGGCCATGTAGACAAATGAAGCAGGAGGATCACCTATTCCTGGCTTCTGTCTAGTAAAAACAGTAAAGAATTACTTTTCTGCAAATGGGAAAGTTCCAAGTATTAACTGCACACATGACCAGGTTAATATTCCCAAGGCAAGCAATGTTTGCTTTGGTTTTGATGATTCATATGGGTGGACTTTCTTTCATTTAAATGCCATTTATGATGAGTTCAAAGATGATCCCACTACAGTCATCCAAGCTGATTTTGTGAGTTCTCCATCCTTTAATTTTCTGATTTTTGAAAATTTATTTCAATTTTCTGAAAATTGAATGAGATTATTTTCTGTATAAATCCTGAACTTTTATTATGTGCAGTATCATGCCAATGAGTTGCTGCCACTGGAGGATGAGCTGATAGTTGCTAAAGCGATCTCTTACCTTTCTCAGTGTATTAAAGACTTGAAGGATGCCAATGTGGTCAGGGTAGAAGTTGGCAGATTTCCTAAATCCTTGAGTCACTTCTTTCCAGGTAATATTATAAGTATTTTAATTTTAAGTAGTGTTTATCTGAAAATATGTTCACTCTTAAGTGGTGTGCATACATGTGGAGATACATGATGTTGATCCTGAACAAATTTCTCTTATTCTCTTTGATCTGGACTATACAAACTTTACACTACCACTTGCATGGACCATTTCCCTCATATAAGTCTTTTAGGACAATATGGCTTCCTTTTCACTATAACTTTTCTGTTATGCCATGTACTCTCTTCTACCTTTTTTTTTTTTTTTTTTTTTGGGGGGGGGTTAAAATGGTAACATTTCGCCATATTCTATTTTAATGGCTCAAACCATGGTTGTGACAAAAGCCTTGATATGTGACAAACCTTGAGATGCAGTAGCCTATTGGGGAGGGATTGTATTCTTTTCCTTTAGTATTCTTTCTTCCTATCAAGAAAATTAAATTATTCACCCTCTAAAAAAATAAACAGGAAAAAGGTTTTATATTTTCAGGTACACTTGAATAAGTCCCCATGATTAGCCACCATTACCTTTATTTATGACCCTCATAATATTATGATTTTACTTTGAATATGTATATTATTTTTCCATCAAATCAAGTATATTACATTTTTTTTTATAAATAAAAAAACGAAGCAATATGAAAACTTAAACAAAGAATTCATGATCACAAGGGTAACACAAACTTGGTATAAAGTTGACTAATGATTAAGTCTATCATGGTTGCCCCTTTTTCTATGCTTTAAGAATCTTGAAAAATTGGATGGTTCTGATCAATCTACCAATTCATGTGTTGGGTATTTCATTTTAGTAGAATAGTTTGGTGTTTTTTATGTTACACAAATTTGGTATAAAGTTGACTAATTATTAAGTCTATCATGGTTGCTCTTTTTTCTGTGCTTTAAACAACAATAACAAAGTCTTATCCCAACTAAATGAGGTTGGCTACATGGATTCTTGTCCGCCAATCAGCTCTGTTCGATGTTATACTTGAAGCAAGGCCTAAGCTATGCATGTCTTTCTTAACCACCTCCCCTTGAGTCATTTTAGGTCTACCCTTAGCTCTTTTAGATCAATCTAAATCAAATCACTCTTCCGTACGAGAGCATTTAACGGCCTTCATTGAGCATGGCCATACCATCAAACGAGAAACGACTTTCTCGTAGTTTATCATATATCGTCGCTACTCCCAAATCAGCTCTAATACGATCATTCCTTACCTTATCCTTCCTAGTTTTGCCATACATCCATCTCAACATCCTCCTCTCAGCTACACTATGTTTATTTATATGATGCTTCTTAACTGCCCAACATTCTGCACCATACGTCATAGCCAGTTGATTGCCTATCCTATAAAAATTTCTTTTAAGTTTTAAAGGAATACACAGATCACACAATACTCCAAAAGCACCTCTCCACTTCATCCATCCTATTTTAATCCACTGTGAAACATCACCCTCTATATCACTTTTTTTGTTTATGATTGAATTTAGATTCCTAAAATGATCACTTTGTTGTATCTATCTCTCATGAAATTTCACCACCTCATTACCTGTCCTTGTGTGATTAAAGTTATACACCATATACTTCGTCTTCGTTTTACTTATCTTAAAATCCTTTGATTCCAATGTTGATCTCCACAGCTCCAACTTAGCATTAATCCTTACTTTTGTCTCATCCATCAAAACAATATCATCAACAAAAAACATGCATTGAGGAACTTCATCTTGAATGCCTCTGGTTAGATCATCCATAATGAGGGCAAACAGATAAGGGCTTAAATCTGATCCTTGATGTAATCCCATTGTAATTGGGAATTCATGACCTGGACTCCCCACGGTTTTCATACTAGTCATCACATTATAATACATATTCTTAACTACATATTTGCTTGAAACACTTCTCTTCTCTAGTACTTGCCAGATTAACTCTCTAGGAACTCTGTCATAAGCTTTTTCTAGATTGATAAAGACCATATAGAGGTCCTTCTTGCCTTCTCTACATTTTTTTCCTGTGCTTTAAAAATCTTGAAAAATTGGATGGTTTTAATCAATCCGCAATTCATGTGTTGGGTATTGCATTTTAGTAGAATAGTTTGGTGTTTTTTATGTTTTCAAATAATTTAAATTGATACTGTGAGAAATATGGTAGGAATGAACCTGTTTTATTGATGAGAAGATAGGATTTTACTACATCTGCAAGGACAAACTAGGGATAGTTACCCTGTAGTGGGTTGCTTCCAGATTCCGACAATGTAGATATCCACATCAGTGACAATTCATTTTTTCTTCGTATTTTTGTTATTGTCACTAGGTTCATACAAATACATGATGCGTGGTTCTACTTCTTTCCCTAATTTGTTCATGGCTGGGGACTGGATTATTACTCGACATGGATCATGGGCACAGGTTACAATTCATTTGTTTTCCAGTCCATGTTGAATTAAATGCCCGCTGACTGAAATGCTCAGTGAGAAACCCAAGCATACTAAATATGAATTTTGGCTGCAGGAAAAAGCTTATGTTACTGGACTGGAAGCTGCAAACAGGGTAGTGGATCACCTGGAGGAGGGTAATTTTGCAAAGATAAAAGCTGTAGAGGAAGATGAGCCTCATATTCAGGCTCTTCGGAACCTCAACAGATCCATAAATGAGATAAGAGCTCAACTTCCCCTGTCTGATTATTTCCTGCAATAGCACACCTGTCTATCTCTTCAACATATCCAAGGCCATTGCAAGATTAGATTTTACTCCTAAATCATCATTATGAGGTCCCTGGACTTGTGTCTATACTTACACTTTATTGGGATAAAACAGAAGGGCAAAGAAACATGATCAAGGGGAACAGAAGCATCCATATGTAAATTCTTTGGGTGAGTTAATAGCCTAAACATTGCTTTGAAATTTAATCATCCAGCCAAAATATTTGTACAAGAGATCCATTTAGTCTTAGAACTCAAGGATACACAGGTACGAGAGCCTATAAAATAGGTCCCGTTCAAGTAAGGTCGTGATACATTTAGTCATGTGTTATACAAATTGCTCTATGCACCTAAATCACTGTTCAATAATTGGGAACTGAGTGGGTAGTGAGATTGAAAATTTGGCAACAAGGGTAACCAGTCACCAGAATTTATGTGGCTAGGGCCAGGATATGATTGCACTAGTAAAAAGTTGAATCATGACTTATGGTAGGAACCTAAGCAAATCATGTTTTTCCATGAGGTGAGTGGAGAGCGGAGTGGACTAAAGCGGAAGCTCCTTTCTAACTTGAAATTATAGAAGGCAATAGGGTCACTGGCTTCTAGTATGTGGTATGTAGATGGGGAATATGAGTGGAGCAAATATGAGTGGAGCACTGTGGCCTGTGGATATGACTCTGTTGCCGTATCTTCCTTGGATAGGCTCTGCTTTGTGAGATTAGTTTGGATCGTAATTGCCAGAAAGTAATCCCTTGTGAAGCTATTACTGTGTCATTTAAAGCAAGCTGAAGATTTGGAGGGTTGGGGCTCAGAACTCCACCGGTGGGTTTGTGGCTATTGCCTTTGGTTCTAAATGAATTAAAATACCACACATTATAGGAGTGGAGTGGGTTTTGCTTTCTGAACTAGTGAGTGATTCTTTTCTTGTGTTTGGTCCCTTGGTGTATTATAAATGTAATCTAACTGGTCTTTGTATGTACATGTGGCTGCTTAGTTGTATCATGAAAGGGGATTCTACAATGAGAGGATACTCTTAAACAACCATATTCTTAAGATAAGAGGTTTACATTGTGAGTCCATGTAATAAAGGATGTTGCATTCATCTCGTTACTCAAATTAAGGGTGTCAATACTGAACTGAAACCATTAAATTGAACAGAAACTGGCCATTAGAAACAAAAAAAAAAAGTCATATATAAGCGGTTTGGTTTTGGTTTTGGTTTTAGGTAGTGAAGATCGGTTCGGTTTCAGATTTAAACCGAAAAAAGACGGTTCCAAACTGATGAACTTAAATAGTCTCTAGAATGTTTTTGATACCCTTCCTAGGTTCCTCCATTGAGAGTTGAAACAGAGAAGAGAGAGAGTTGCTTGGGATGCAGTAGTCATTAAAGAGCTTTACCCTCCCATGCTTACAAGAGGCATATGAATGTTTGTTGATACTTACTAGTTTTCTCTTCTTTTGTAAATCTTTGATCTAAGCTTTGAATATGTGAGGAAACTGAATTCATATCCCTTTAAGTTTGTACTTCCAAAATTTGTTTGTTTATTCTATGCTTTCATTTTCTGTCCTCTCTGATCTGATTTTGTTATCCTAACTTAGATTTGATAAATTATTTAAATAACTCATTGTCTTGCGGTTTCCTTGGCTAAGAACGGAAATTTTGAAGAGTCCTCATCAACAATGTTTTCCTTTCCCCAGGGAGCAAGACTTCATATCTCCTGTCCCAGGGTAGATGTGCTAGAAACTAAATCTCTCATTCCTACCCCTACAAACCCTCCTTCGCTTCCCTCGACCAAAAAAACCGAATCATTGACATCTTTCAAACTCTTTCACTGTCCATGCTGCAAAGCCCGCCAAGAACCTCGTGTCTCACAGTAGAGGTTTAGCCTTCTGATAGCCTCACTTTTCAGTTAGTGCCTAAATAGCAACTGAAGATGAACTATCTAAACCATACTTGGATTAGTCTAATATCAGTAGTGAAGGGTCCATGAGCAAGTCAACATTTACTCGTTTCCTTTGACCTATGGAGATCCCACGCTTCTCTAGGCCTTCCTCAGTGCTTGGAGTAGTGCTGCCTTTATTGGAAGGGTTTCTGCAACATTGCTATAAAACTGATTAGGAACCGAATAAACAATTAATTAGTAGTTTTTCTTGCTTTGACGACTTAGAAGTAAAATACTGATATTAATTTGTTTGATTTTGGTTGTGTCTATATATCTAATCGAACCGAATAAAACTGATTAAAGTGAAACTGATTGAAAGAGATAAGAAATAAGACACTAGGATTATTGTAGTAAGTTTTACACCCCCCCCCAAACAAATAAAATAAAATAAAATAAAATAAATAAATAAATACTGTAGCACATGAACTATATCATGCATAGTAACTTAGATGGATTGCCCAAGGTTTTAATCTTCCATCATAATCAAACAAGTCAACCACCTGCTTTATCTCATGGATGTGGCCCATAACAGCTCTAGTTTGATACGCATCAAAGCCCTAATCCATCATACTTACAAATGTGCTCCAAAAATTTGTACAAAGTTCTTAAAAGGTGATGTTCTTCTTCGAAGTTCCGTTTGATTGCAAGGGAAATTAAAGAGAAAAGGAATGACTTTGAGTTAGCAGGGAGGTTATGCCATCACTTTTCTCTCTTTATCTCTCTCTCTCTTCCCTGCCATCGTTTTTTTTTTTTTTTTTTTTTTTTTTTGGTGAAGGCCATCCTAATTACTCATGGGAGAAGTTTTTGTGGTCCAACAATATTATCTATCATGTGATGGTAACATGGGAATCAATTTGGTGGACTAGTAAACCGTAGGTCTTCTGCTCTCATCTCCTAAGATGCACATTGAGTTTTGTCATGTAGAAGAATGATGTGTCAAATTTGACCATTGGATTTCTGGCGAATGATTTGAATAGGCAACTTGTCGAATTTTGACATCAAATTCAATCATTTATGCTCTCATCTGATGTCTCTCCATATCTATTAATCTCTTTTTCAAAACATGTTTTTTATTACTTGACAAACTCTATTTAAGCTTAAACATTTTTCTTTTCTTTTTTATGCTTTAAAATGAGGGATGTAAAACTGTAATGAGTTATAATATTTTAGCTTAAACTTGAAAATGAATTAAGGGACAAAAATTTACATTGGGGTGTCAATCAGTCGGTTCTGTTTGGTTTTGGTTCTATACACTCAAGCCCAAAACCAAACTATTAAGAAAAAAAATTGTTTTCAGTCCTATTTTGGGTTCTGTTTGGTTTAGTTTTAGGTTTTATCAAGCTGCCTTAATGGACTCTTATCAGTCCACTATGGGTTCAATCTCCTATATGTATATTTAGTAAAAAGTTAGCTTAATGATCCCTAACGCCATCATTGGGCTGGTTCGGTTTAGGTTTCTTACATGTAAATTTAGTATAAGTTATTGTGACGTTTGACATTATTTCAAGCCAAGATAAACTATTCACTTTGCCACAGTTTCTGGCGGGTCCCATTGGGGGTAATCTTATACTTTCGGGGTTTGAGATCTTCCTTTATACAAGGTGTAATCTCTTAAGGACATTATTAAGTATTGTAACTTCTTCATTAGAATAATAGAATTGGAGATTGATTGCTTTGCCATAGACATAGTCATACACATTGTGTGGGTGAACCACGTAAATTCGTTGTGTTGTTTCTCTTTCATTTTCTCTTTGTGCTATTGTTCCTCTGTTGCATTGTTAATTCTTAACAATAAAATGTTGGTTTGTGATCTCTAATCGGTCCATCATAAGATTGGTCAAATATGACCGATCAATCAGTTTGGTTAGAGTTCATCAATTGAGTTGATCTCGTTTCGCGTCTTCGCCGGATTAAAAAGCACAGCCTAATTATGACCCTATAAGGTTCGATTTTGATCAAGCGCTGGTTCGATTTCAATTTTCACTTGGGCTAATTTGACACCCTAAAGCGAATCAAGGTGGGCTTCCTCCCTTGTCAATATTTTTTTTTTTTTGGAAAAAATTACAGTGATGTAGTTTTCTCTTGTACATCCCAAACCTTTCAAACAATTACAAAGACATTCCTTAAAATCAAAATAAATAGCAAAAATATCTATTTTGGTAGCCATTTTTTGTTAATTGACGATGAAAAGAAGAGGTTTAAATTTTATTTCCTAAAATGCCCAAATGGTAAAGTGAACGGACAATTTTACCCCCCTTCCCCCTTTTAACTATTACCTATAGGGTTGAGAAAGAGCTTGTCTTTCTCATTTCATTAGTGTCTGTAAAGAGAAGAAGAATGAAAGCTAGTTGAAGGCGGAACAGTAGAAGAATCTTGGTTGCTGGTGACGTATTGCTATGCATTTGACCTCAACGGTGAAACCAAACCTACAACTACAAACAATAGGTAAGTTATTCACTTAAAAATGTTCGAGGGTTTTACAGATTGTTGTCTTTTTGGTTTTCTGAGGAATTTTGATCAGGATTACAACAGGAACATAGTTGGCGGGGGGTCGATCCTTCCGTCGATGCAATAAGCGCATTTGGTCTTTATTGAGATAATTTAGAATAAAAAAAAAACGAAAGAATTTCTATAATTTAAATAGTAGTTACACTGTTTTGATTCTACACCTAATCCATCATCATTTTGATTTCTTCTTCTTTTTTCCCCTTCTGTTTCCAACTTACAATATCACTGTTTATAAACATTAGGGCTCTGGTCGATTAAAAAATTTGACGTAGTTAATTGTAGTTTCACTATCCGTAAGGAGAGTATTGGGATGCCACAACAATTCTGGAAAATCGAATTCATTGCTATAAAGTCCATCGGATAGTCAAACAATCCTTCTAATACTACAAACCCATTGTTGTTTTCTTCCTCGCCACCATCACCATCGATCCCAAACCCCATCGATTCTTCACATTGCAGATGATTTCAAAGATTTATGGTTGGTTGATGGTGAAATGTAAATGTAAAGTTTTAAGTTAAAAGAAAAAATTAAAAAGATATTTTTATTTTAAAAGTAATAATTTGTCTTTAAAATACGCAGAATATATTTTTCCAATTTAATGTTTAAGTTTACCATCATACAAAAAAAAAAAAAAAGTGTTACAGTTATAATTGTTTGAAAATCTACGGGGAAGTATTCCATAATTTTTTTATTTTTTCTGATAAAGCATTCCCCACATCAACATCTGGTCCTGAAAAAAGGAATCAGATATGTCATCATTACTTTTGTTTTCTTAACATCCCGAACATAGCTTAATTATTACATCACTCAAGTCAATCCCTCCATCTCTACTACCTCTAATCAGGGTTGATAAACCAGTTTTTTACTCGGACGAGTTGCCCGAGTCACTTTTTTGAAAACCTGGTCAAGAAACAAAAGGACTCGGTCAGGGTAAAAATAAAATAACAGTATTCATCAATAACTCTGTCCGAGTTGCTAGAGACTCGTTAATTTTAACCGAGTCATGGTTTTCAGGGTTCTCAGAGTTCTTCACTAGAACTACAAATTAAAAGGAAGATGGAGAAATGGAGACTATATATGAGCATCGATCTTGTGTATTGAGTATTCACAGTGTGATATGAGATAAGCTTCTAGGGTTTCTTTCTCTATGAAAGAGAAACAATGATGATGGAGGAATAAACCAGAGGCCATTAATCATACCTTTAGTGAACTCTTTCTCATGGATGTTGCTTTCCATTTTCAGTGTCTGCTTTTTTATGAGGGGGAGAGATTAACAAGAGGAAACTGTAGGCTGCGTTTGGTATCTTCAGTGCTGTACAAGAAAAAGTGAGAAACGGTAGAAAAAGTGTGATTCGTGTTGACAAGGTGGGACCATGTCGATCCACCAGGTTTCTAAAAGACGAATCGATTCAGAAAACCTGATTTTTGCCCACTATGTGTCTGATCTGAGGAGATCTGATCCTGCTGAAAAGATGGGATTTTTTTCCTTGGAAAAAAGATGGGACTTTTGACCAAACAGGTCCGTGGAGATCTGATCCTGCTGAAAAGTTGGGATTTTTTTCCTCTGAAAAAAAGATGGGACATTTGACCAAACAAATCTGTTCCAATAACCAGTGGCGTTGCTACGTACATTGTTGAGGACGATGATTATGTGGTTACTACTATTGTGTCACCAGGACAAAGGATCGGATGACGATGCAGAAAATTTGGTGGGTTAAAGAGTTTGTTTCAACAATATACTATTAGATTGGTTATTTCTTGGCTGTATAAGGGAACTATGTTTTCTATAATTAGAGGACTCAAATCGTTTCTCGCACGCTAGCCTGCCAACCCATCATCTGACGGGCTGGAATACACCGGCACACATATCGATGTATTCCAGCCCGTCAGATGGTGGGCTGGCGGGCTAGCGCGCAGGAGACGATTTTTTTGCATAATTAGATGGTTATTTCTGGGCGCGCAGGAGACGATTTTTTGGCATAATTAGATGGTTATTTCTTAGCTGTATAAGAGAGCTATGTTTTCTGTAATTAGATGGTTATTTCTTGGCTGTATAAAGGAGCTATGTTTTCTGTAATGGGTATCTATATACTATATACAAACAAGTTACTGTTCTTTCCTTTCTTCGTCTCTCTTTCTAGGAGGAGCTACCCTCAAAGTAGCAATTTATTGTTTTAATCCTAACATTGGTGCTTTGAGCCTTCTATGGCAGAAGGGACTCGCTCCCGTTTCATCAGCGACAGTGTCCAACAACTCGGTGCACCTTTGACTGTTTGCAACACCTTGCTCAACTCCATTCGCATTGCTCAGTAGCAGGCCTTCTCTGAGCTCTCTCAGCTCCTGACCTCCATGAGGAGAAGATCGACAGAGCCCTGTGACTGTGACTTTCCAAGGTTTCCTCCCTACCCCCTACCGACATCTCAGCTGTCCCCAACCCTCCACAATCTCCTATATCCTCTATATCGCCTACTCCTCAACCTCAGTTACAACTTCCTCAAACTCAATCTCAGCTTTAACCACCGTCCCAATCCCAACCCCAAACTCAACTCCAATCCCAGTTTCAACCACAGCCCCTGCTCGATAGTCCTTCCCAATGCACAAAAGCATTATAATGTACTGTTGGGTGTGATAAGGAATTCTGAGCACAAACCAAGACCATCAATGGATTTTCTACTAAGGAGCTTCCCCATGTTTCTATAACATGACGAATCCACGTTGTTGTTTGGCCGTCACTCTTTTACAGAAGATATTAGTTTCCATGCCATCTTCTTCTTGAAGCACTGGAGAAAGTCCTCATATGCTTGAGGAATCAGATTCTAATCCTCCCATACATCATGATACATTTCAAGTCTTGCTTGCCTGTTTTTCCAAGTTGAATCACACATCGGTTTTCTCCACTCTTTTGAGATGGAACACCCACACTCTGTTGCAAGCCAATCATTGTATTCAAATTGATAATCTGCCATGTTGTGAGCATATCTTTTGGGCCAACCAACAGTTTCAAGTTTTGAGTAAAAATTTTCCACATCTTCCATCATTTCCTCCTAGATGGTAGCACAATCCGGCCAGATAAAACACTAGCTACCCACTTGCTTTGAAATTCAAACATTGGAAAACGAATAACCTTGAGGACAAGGTTCTCATGGATGTTGATGGTAATGTTCCGATAACTAGTGGCGTTGCTGCATACATAGTTAAGGACAATGATGATGTGTCCACTACTGCTGTGTCACCAAGACAAGGGATCTGGTGAGGATGCTGACTAGTTCCTTTGCCTCTTCAAGATAACCACCATGCCCAAGCAGATCGACCATGCATCCATATTGCTCAATCTTTGACATGATTGGATGATGTGTCCTCATATTGTGAAAATGCCATAGATCAAGATGGACACAAGCCAATAGGGCAGAAAACATTGCAATTTCATCGGGTTCTATATCCTCAAGCTGCATTCTCTGAAAGATTTCTATTGTCTTACTCGGTCGATTAACCTGAGCACAACCCACAATTACAACAGTCCATGAGATCACATCTTTATCAAGCATTCTCTCAAATAGTCGCACACACTGTCAGCATCTCCAACCTTCGCATAGAACGCAACCACACAGATGCATATGGACCACACCACAACAAGGGCGTTTCCCTGGGAAATACTCCATTGTTCACTCGAACTGGTCGAAGAGATGCCATTTGAAGCAAATGAAGTTATTTGGGGATCTCTTTTTGCAGCTTTTAAAATCCATGGGGATCTTGAGCTGGGAGAGTGTGCTTTGAGACATCTCATCAAGTTAGAGCCTCATAACAGTGGGAACCACTCTTTTATCTAATATATATGCAGCCCTTAGTAGGTGGAATGAAGTTGAGATGGTTAGGAAGGAGATAGGAGGGGACAAATCTCATCCTAAGTCTTGCTCAGACCAATTGGCAATTAAAGATGGTAGGATATGTTCCAAGGGAATTGATAGGGTTTTCTTTTATTGGTTTATCATGGAAGTGAATTTCAAAGCAAATGAGTAGCTGGTGTTTTATCTTCCCGGATTGTGCTGGAAACAGATCGTCTCCAGCCCGTCCAGCCGTCCAGCCCAGATCGGATGGGATGGATCATTGGGCACACATACCAATACATTGGTATGTGCGTCTAGTGATCCTAGCTAGTTCGATTTGGGTTGGACGGGCTGGAGACGATCCCTGTCCGATTGTGCTACCTTCACTGGAGGAAATGATGGAAGATGTGGAAAATTTCTACTCAAAATTTGAAACTGTCGGCTGGCCCAAAAGATATACTCATAACACGGCAGATTATCAGTTTGAATACAATGATTGGCTTGCAACAGAATGTGGGTGTTCAATCTCAGAAGAGTGGAGAAAACTGATGTGTGATGCAACTTGGAGAAACAGGCAAGCAAGACTTGAAATATATGGGAGAATTAGAATCTGATTTTGCCAGCAAATGGGACTTTCTCCAATGCTTCAAGAAGAAGATGGTCTGGAACTAATATCTTCTGTAAAAGAGTGCCGGCCAAACAACAACGTGGATTCGTCATGTTTTATAAATGGGAAGCTCCTTGGCAGAAAATCCATTAATGGTCTTCTTTTGTGCTCAGAATTCCTTATCACACCCGACAATACATTACTCATGAGCTCAAACATGTGTAGCGAAAAGAATAGGCCTCCAAACAGGGTAGTTTTTTTTTATCACAAGTTTTCCATGGCATGATTAAACTATTGAAGCAGTATGGCTTGAACTGTTTGTGGACAAGGTTGGTACACATTGGGATGTGCCATTGTCGATGACAATTGACTTGGCTTCTCTTGCTTCTGATTCTGGACTTAGCAATCTCTTCTGCATACATTATAATGTTTTGGTGCATTGGGCATGGCTTCCCATCGAAGAGGCTTCGTGGCTGGATGTGTCCCACCTTCGCAAAGTCTACCCTCACCTGGACCTTGAGGACAAGGTTCTCACGGATGGCGATCGTAATGTTAAGATAACCAATGGCGTTGCTGCATACATAGTTAAGGACAATGATGATGTGGCCACTATTGCTATGCCACCAAGACAAGAGATTGGGTGAGGAAGCGGACAACTTAGCGGGTTACGGCTGCGCATGAGTAGGCATGATGGGTTTATGGATATTATACAATATCACTAGGCAGGAGGATAGTTTGTTACAATAGTATATTGTTAAATGGTTATTTCATAGCTATATCAGAGAGCTATGTTTTCTATAATGGATATCAATATACAATTAAGTTACTGCTCTTTCCGTTCTTCGTCTCTTTTTCTAAGACGAGCTACCCTCGAAATAGCAATTAACTCTTTCAATCCTAACAAAATCTCTCACAGATTATTCAATAATGATTATTTCATAGCCATGTTTTCTATAATGAGTATCAATGTACAAACAAATTAATGTTCTTTACCCCAAGGGGATACCTCAGTTGATAACAAACCAACACCACAAAATAAAGATTTCATGAGATCAATTCTCCCTAGAACTCTACTTACTAAAAATAGAAAAAAATGCTGCTCTTTCCTTTGTTTGTCTCTCTTCCAAGTAGAAGCTACCCTCCAAATAGCAATTAACACTTTTACACCTAATAAAATATTTCAGAGATTATTCAATAATGATGTGGCACTTTTAGAAACAGTGGAGCAAGGACATCTGTCGTTCTATATTTGCAGATTTTTCAGGGACTTTTGGTGGATGGTGGGTTCCATCAACATGTGATTGTCAGTTGGTCTAGAATCTAGACCCCTTTATCCTGTGCTCTACCATTTAAAATAGTGAGCATTAATGGGCTTCTTTTTCATGTTTCCACCTTTGGATTTTCTTGGATATCCATCATGTACATGTCAATGGTCAAGACTTCCTGGGAATTTTTTTTTTGGGAATAAAGTATCATGTCTCAATTGTGAGGAGATCCTTTTTATTTAATTATAATAATAATAATTAAAAACAAAAGAAGGATCAGACTCCTCTGTAGCACTGGGCAATGATACAGTGTGCTACAGAGAGACAGTGAACAATGGATGGCTGCCATGAATGCAGTCCTTCAATGGCTGCTGTATGATGATTCAAGTAACTTTAGAATTTTTTTGGGTAGAGTATCATGTTTCTCTAAGTTGTTTTATCAAGTACTCAACCGAGCTTTGCTTTAAAAAACTCAAATATATTTGAATTTTTTAAAGTAATTATTGGTTGAATTTTAGACAACCAAATCAATCTTCTTGGTTATAGAATGGTGGTAAAAAAAAAAAAAAAAAAAAAAAAAAAAAAATCTAATGATTGGTACGGATTTGATCGCAAAAAATAAAAAAATAAAAAAAATTCAATGATTGGTAAGGATTCCATCGTAGAGAGAATGGGATGCCGAATGATTAACGTTCTATGATTTTTTTTTTGATTTATGATTTGAAGTAGTTCACAATCAAATCCTTATGTTACTTTAATCATCTTACAGCCATCAAGGTAGCAAATGTGACATTCATTCATTTATCATTACTGCTAATATAGTATTACTCGGTGCTACAGAGGAGTCAGATTTTCTTGCAAAAAGATCATCAGTTGCATTATTATGTAGCATTGTTGATCTCGATCATTGAGACTGTATTGATTACGTGTCTCAATACACTCTCAACGGTTAAGATCAACACTACTACAAAATAGCACTATAGATGATCTTGACCCCATTTTCTTCCATCACCTTTTATAGAATACGGGACCCACCACCAATGAGATCCAATAAATTTGAACGGTGATGAAATCCAATGGAAACATGTTACAAAGTCAACAGTCTCCAGTCACATCACATAAGGTGGTGATGTTAATTATTCATCATGTGGGTGACATTCGATCTCGTTGTAAGTCAATTTGACACGTGTAATGATCCTATTTATTCGAGTCTTGGACATGGCAACGTTACGTGTTAGCATCTGACGGTTGTGATTGATTCTGAGTGTTGCCCTTTTCTGCATTGGTGGTGGGACCCACGACTTGACGTCTTTATTACACTTTTCCTTTTTGGGATGATTGAGGTGAGAGAAAAGCTGGGAAGCTCCCAAGGAGGTAATCAAAACGTGACACCTGTCCCTGTAACGCGTATTTCGTTTCCTTCATCTGCTCGAGGTCCTCCTTTAATATCTTTTATCGAGGAAATGCTGCCCCTCCGGAATATCGAGTGACGTGTGTGCTTTGAGATGTTGAGATAAGATCCAGTACATTAATGACTTTTCTTTCTTGTGAGTGTGTTTATAACTAAGTACCCTTGGATGAAGATAGATCACGGTATCTGACGGTTGTAGTTATTCGATCTCTGATCATTTTATTATGGCTTCTCTTCGAAGCTGACAGGTGAAGACATGGAGTTTAAGGCTGCATTCCGTTTGAATTTTTAGAATGCATCACAGGAATATAGAATGAGAAAAAAATTAAAAAAACTAGGGTGTTTTGGTATAATTTTTTTTTGACAAAAACACATTTGGGTTTTGGTTAAAAATATATTTTTCATAGTTTTTGGTTAAGTAGTTAATAAGCATGTGTTTTTAACAAGAGTAAAATGATAAAAACAATATTTTTTAGATCTTGATGATTGAGGGTTGATATTTTAGGATCCTCATCGAGTCCTCCCAGAGGTTCTGGGAAGACAGTGACAACCTGTCCTGGATGGCCGCCACGTGGTTCTCGGTAAATCCGAGACCCACGTCGGAGCCGACAAGCCAAGTCGACAGGGGTTGTCGGCTCAGACGTGGGTCTCGGATTCACCTGAGAGCCACGTGGCAGCCATTCGAGATAGGTTGCCGCATCCTCCCAGAATCACTGGGAGGAGACGATGTGAATCCGATATTTTAATATCATCTTAGAAGCCCTAAACCCAAAGTTGAGTTTAAAACCAAAATGGGGGTAAGGTTTGTTTTTTAGACCTTGATGGTTGATGTTTGATGTTAGTAAGATAAAAATGGTAAAAATAATATTTTTTAGATCTTGATGGTTGATTGTTGATGTTTTGATATCAACTTAGAAACCCTAAACTCAAAATCGAGTTTAAAACCAAAATGGGGGTGAGGTTGAAGAAAGTGAAATGGAAACAGGACAAGAGAGAGAAGAATGAACTGAAGATTTACTGGAGTCACCGTTGATGATCTTAGAGTTGCCCAGAGTAGTTGGATGGAAGAATGTTAGCCGAAATAGTTGGGATGGAAGAAAACCATGGAACGTTGGAGGTTGGAGTGTAAAATGAAGGAATGAAAGTGATCTTTTATATAAAGATTTGAAAAGATACTTTTGTTATTTCATCATTTCTTATTTATAGAAGGTTAAAAAAATTATTTCGATTATGTTGCTTGTAAATGCAATAAGGATAAAATTATTTTTAAAATTTTTTATTTAATATTGTTAGAATTTGAGGTACGATTATAATTGTTGTCAACTTTAGGATGATAAGTGTATTTGGGTATAGAAATGGTATAAATAATTTTTCTTAAAAAAAAAAGTTATAGGAATGGAGAATGCGTTCCAGAATCGGTTGCATTCACTCTTGCATTTTAAACACGTTTTTTTTTTTGTCATCTGTTGTTAAATTAAAATATATAAAAAAAAAGGTGTATGGTGTATTAGTCGTGTAAGCTAAGACGACTTTGGAGGACTACAAAGCCCTGAAAAAAGATGTGAGAGGTATTTTCTCTGCCGCTACAGAGAGAGAGGCTAGAGAGAGAGAGAGAGATGAGGAAGGAAGAGGTGAATGTGCTCAGCTTGAAGGACAACAATGTTAAGGGCAGTGAAGATGATGAGTTTGGGGTATTGAACGCCGCTTTAGATCAGCTCTCCACCTCTAGATTTTCGTCTCTCTTGGCCTCCAACGCTCGCGATTTTTTGCTCTCTCCTAATGGAACCCAGGTCTCTCTTTCTCTCTTCTCCCTCTCTCTCTAGATATATTTCTGAGCCCAACCATGGAAGGTGAGAAATTTACATGTTGCCAGCTTTTGCTTACTCTGTTGGAAACTTCGCATGCCTAAGAAAAAGCTCTGTTCTCTGGCCATTGGTTTTAGAGCTTAAAAGCTCGTATTCTTTTTCCTTTATTATAATTTTTAGTGTGTTTGGTTTTCTTCAGTTGTGTCTACCTCCTGCAATCTTGCAGCTCGAAAGAAGCTTTTTCGTCTCTGTATTTTGGAGATTGTCATTTGACGGGATAGTCTTTTTTTTTTTTTTTTTGGGTAAGATTTGATGGGATAGTCTTAATCTTATTTAATGAGCAAAGATCCATTGTTAACCTCTTAGAATTATTCACCTCACCGGTTCTTTAAAATAGGAAAAATATCTAAAAAATTCATATCCTCAACCTTCTTTCTTCTTCTCTTTCAAGGTAGTGTATAGAGCTAGGATAGTGGTACATCTCTTTCAGATTTCAATTCCAGTCCCATCCTCCAACTCAAACTCTGGGAGAAGTGGTGAGGAGAGATATTCATAGTTTAGTATTGGTAACAAGTATAACTTTGAATAGAATTGATTTGGGAAAGAGGATCTATGTCAATTTGTTGAGATATGGCCAAATTGAGTGGGGTATTCTGATTCTCAGGATTAATTCTGCAAGCAAGAACTTTCTCTGTGATTCTCTAGTTGTTTCTAGTGATTTTGATTCCTAATGTGCGAAAGGATTAAAAAATGGGATTTGATTGTGAGGCTCAGAGATCTGTAAGGTTTGCATTTTTGTTTAAGAAAGGTACCAATTTCTCCGTGCAGAACATTCAAGGAACAGCACTTCCCCCCACAAACAAAAAAAAAAAAAAATAGAGTTTTCTGGTAGAGAATACTGATGAACAAGAATTGATCATAGCACTGGCCTTTCCAGCATTTTCCATCAGAAATTTTTTTTTTTTTTGGATAACCAAATGTAAACTGCATGAGATAGAGGGAGAGGGTCAGAACCTGGGAAAGAGATTTGTGCAATAATATGCAACTCAGCAGACCATCATCCGAGAAGTGAGAATGCAATATTGTGTGGACATAGATGAAGAGCATATCTCAGTTGGGGTGCTTACATGCCTAGGTTTTTTTAATTTTTGAAATATAAACTGATTTTATCATGGAAGTTCAAATCGAGTAATGCTCTTCTACCGATGACAAAAATAGAGAGAAAGGCTAGGATATGTTGTGCAATGGCTCACCTGCTCCCTTGTCATCTCATGTCTATATGCACAGAGGGGATAAAGCTATGCCCGTATGTAAATATGTGATCTTACTCTATTTTCTTAATCTAATACAAATTATTTTCTGCCTAACTCCCAAAAAAAAAAAAAAAAAAAAAAAAAAAAAATAGTGCTCCATTATTTGTTTCATTCATCCCACCCCACCCCCTGCAATTTTAAAAGTAAAAAGCTCCTTTTGTATATGTGAATGATAGACACATTTTCGGTAAACTAATTGTAAATGAGACATGGGTACACCTTATTCGAATTGTGTGTTTTAGCTAATACTGATTCACATAAGCTTGTTTTTCCAAATGATAGCTTTGGAAATTTTCTGTATATGTCACTTTCCAAGGAATTAGTACAACAGAATCCGTTTGCTGTCTTATCTCATGATCCATATCCTTCCATTATATTTAGTTGTAGGGTACCTGATTTTGCAGAAAATAGTTTTCCAATTTTCTATACCAGATCAAGAAGAGCATGGTGTGCTTATTTTACCAATAAAGCTAAGGGGGTAGGCTTCTCTGCCAACTCAATCTGTCCAACAAGATTAAAAAAAAAAAAAAAAAAAACTCATTGAAATGAATTTTAGGCTAATAGTATTGGTTGGATGGATAAGATTGCTGCATTTTACTTTTTGCTCTATTTTTTTTTTTTGGGGGGGGGGGTAGACGGTATCAGTATGAATTTGTAACATGGCAGGTTATACAATAAACTCCTTATGTTAATTCTCCTGCTTAAATTGCAACTATTTTAATACATTTATGATATTTCTGTTTCAATTGAAACTTTAAATTTGAGCATTTTCCTTGAGAATTTTTACAGAGGTCTGAAATCTGAATCATCTTATGTAGAAAGACCTCATCTGCCCGAACTGAATTTTGTTTATTCTTGAAACCAGTAGTGTGTGCTTTTTTCTGTGAATCCTTATATGAAACATAGCCCCATGTAGTAGCATTAGAAATGGCTTAATCAATTCAAATTCTTCCAGAGCTTAAGAGGAAAAATGAATATTTATTATTAATTTTTTTTTGGGGGGTTTGGTTTTCGGGGGGTGGGGGGTGAGAAGAATAAATACGGGAACTTCAAATAACATTGTGATCCTTTATTTTTATTTTTTTAATAACAGGACCACTCTTCTGTTCTCTATTTTATTTTAATTGCAGGTAAAAATATCAGAGCTTGAATGTAAGGTCGTAGGCCTTTACTTCTCAGCCAACTGGTATCCACCATGTCTGAACTTCACTCCTGTCCTAGCAACTGTCTATGAGCAATTGAAGGGTCAAGGGCTCGGTTTAGAAATAGTCTTTGTATCATCTGATGAAGATGCTGATGCCTTTGACAGATACCGAGCTTGCATGCCATGGCTTGCTATTCCATTCTCAGATTTAGAGACAAAGAAGGCCTTGAACCGAAGTTTCAATGTCGAAGGTATTCCATGCTTGATTATTTTGCAACCTAATGATATTGAAAATGTAGGAACATTACATGATGGTGTCGAAATCATATACCGCTTTGGTGCTCGAGCCTTTCCATTTACTAAAGAGAGATTGGAGGAGCTGGAGAAGGAATTGAGGGAGAAGCAGGAGAGCCAGACCATAACCCACTTATTAACAGACCACACTAGAGACTTCCTTTTGGGCCACCCTTCACATAAACAGGTCAGTCCACCTTGATGAATTAATAGTAGCATTGACATATTATGAATACAATAGATCTCTGCTATTTGGAATGGGATGAGGCTTTGTTGTGCTCAGTTGCATTGAGTACTACAATCTTGGCTGGGTTGACTCAGCTTATGGGTGAGATGAATGTATTTACTGAAACTCTTAACTACAATGTAGGGCATCCATAAGGGGAGGTAGACCTCTATGTTCAATTCTGGGGCAATATCTGACCATTAATTAAATAAAGTAAGTTGAAGGATGCTTATCATATGTGCAGGTACCTGTTGCATCTTTGGTAGGCAAGACCATTGGACTCTACTTCTCAGCTCAGTGGTGTCTTCCAGGTCTCAAGTTCACCCCCAAGCTGATCTCTATCTACCACATGATAAAGCAAATGTTAGGGGAACAGAGAGGGAAAGATGAAGATTTTGAAATAGTATTCGTATCCAGTGATCGTGACCAAGACTCTTTTGAATCATATCTTGAAACCATGCCATGGTTAGCATTGCCATTTGGAGACCCAACCATTAAGACCCTCACAAAGTATTTTGATGTGCGAGGGATCCCTTCATTGACAATTTTAGGTCCCGATGGTAAGACCCTCACAAGGTATGGGAGGAACCTCATAAACTTATACCAAGAGAAGGCATACCCATTCACAGGGACTCAACTGGAGTTGTTAGAGAAGCAGATGGATGAGGAAGCAAAGAACCTTCCAGCCTTTGAGTTCCATCAAGGACATCACCATGAACTCACACTAGTGTCTCAGAGCACTGGAGGAGGTCCTTTTATATGTTGTGACTGTGATGAGCAAGGTTCAGGATGGGCATATCAGTGCATCGAGTGTGGCTATGAGGTCCACCCAAAGTGTGTAAGGGCAGTGAACCGTGAACCCACCGGGTGAGCCATTGTGCCTGTTCTAATGTTGCTAACTGGTTCATTGCGGTTGACATGCACTGAAGTGGGTTTTCATTTTGGTGATGGTGATTGTAATTATTAGACGATATAGATATTGCTAGTAGTGGACAAAAAATGATGCTCAGAGCTCTTGTATCTGGTTATCCTTAGGCTACGTTTGCTTTTGATGTAAAACAAATTTCACTGCGTTGTTGAATGAAGCAACCATGCTTGATAGTTCCATGGCTGATCAAGAGCAACTCATCTGATATTTTACTAGTTGGGTGATAGGTTTGATATCGTGGTTAAGATTTAGCCATTAAGGTTTGGGACTGTATAGGTGTATTTTCTTTTAACTCTCTGTTGTATTATTCGAAAAAAAAAAAAAAAAAAAGAAATTTAAGTAAGAGATAGGAAGGGGTTTTTTAGAAATTTTTTTAAAGTAGTTTATCCTTGTGCAATTGATAGAAATTAGGATAATTTGAAATCTTAGCAGGTGTCAATAAGAAAATCTCTTTAGGTTAATATCTCTTAATTTACTAGGCCATATTTTCTGTGGTATATCTTGATGCACAATTTTTTTTTTGCCTTTTCAGTTTGGGGGAGGGTTTCCTATGTCGTTAGTGTTGGCGAATCCTTTGACCACACCATACCAATCATGGTATGGAAAATGGTTTCGTCAATAGAAGTGCTCACATGATCAGGGAGGAGAAAGTTGTCAATGTGAGATGGCGAATCCTTTGACTACACCACACCAATCATTGTATGGAAAATGGTTTCGTCAATAGAAATGCTCACATGATCAGGGAGGAGAAAGATGTCAATGTGAGATCAACATGGTTCATACAGGAAAGAACATAAAAAGCATCACCACTCTTTTTCCCAAACGTTTTTATCTCATCCAGCAGCTTATTTATTCATATTTGGTCATCCTAGTCAACTCTACCTACATACATGCTTTTATACTACTTTGAGATGGGGAGGGAAGGAATTTTTGCATGCCACAAAAAAGGGGAGGGAGTATTAGAAAAAAAATCCTAGAAGAATTATGATATTATATATAATATCATATCAAAGTTAAAAACCTATTACAAATGTCATATCACTTGTTTAATCTAAGAAAATAAGTAGAA
This sequence comes from Protea cynaroides, assembly GCA_028583415.1. NCBI lineage: Eukaryota > Viridiplantae > Streptophyta > Magnoliopsida > Proteales > Proteaceae > Protea > Protea cynaroides. The sequence goes on from CM053272.1 coordinate 53,997,763, forward strand.
TGTCATATTTTTTGACGATTTGAAAATACCTTTTGTTAAAGAATTGTGGATGTTCATATAATGAAACCACTTGATATTCAAGGATCTCACAAGCAATCTGAGTACTCACCTCATCTGGACAGGTATATCATAACTTGGTATTTTGAGTTTTTTTCACCCATTGTCTGTGTGACATTGAGATGTTTTATATCTCTAGGGTAGAGATGACCAGCCATAAAGCTCAACCCTAAGTGAGATACTAGTCTCCTAATGCCATATCCAGATTGTCTTTTGGCATACCTTAATAATTACCACAAGTGCCCCTAGATAATAAATAGCGATAAAAAAAATACAAAACTACTGTTTTTCATAAAACCAAAAGATATCTCTAGTTTTACAAATTAAAAATAAATAATATTTTATATTATAAATAAAAACATTTGGATGCAAAACCAAACATAATAGATTTGTTCAAATTGACAATTTGTAGGTACGTGTATACTCTTATAATTGTCAAGTCACTTGCAATGGAACATTAGACACTAAGGTCAATACTCAATGCACTCGAGGTCTTTTCATGAAAGACTTCACATACCATATATGCACTGACCATCGAGAGACTAGTCCCTATGTCTTCCATAGTTTGAGCAATTCAAACCCATCATGGTCCAATCAATGCCTATGTAAGCACATAATGCATCATGATAGATGCGGTCAAACCGATGACTACAAAGTGGTTTATTCGAATAATCATTCACAAAATCAATCTATTAATATAATAGACAAAAAAACAATTATGCCATATAATCAATTTATAAACTACAAAATATACAAACTATAATATATATATATATATATATATATATATATATATATATATATATATATATATATATATATATATATATATATATATATATATATATATATATATAATACAATAAATCTATGTTAGGCCACACAATTCTATCAAAGAGTGCATATATTGTATAAATGAAAATAGGAGAGTCCAACCTCAATGAACTCTCAAGTGACTATATTTTACTGTGAGGCAACCAACTAAGTGTATTAACAATTGTCTTCAAGCAGCGTAGTTGGTTGCACAAAATGTCTTTGTGATCATCCTTGATATATGTTTCAGTTTGTTTTTAAGTCGTTTGCTTGTCACATCCATATTAATATTTTTCTTGAAGAATGATGTACTGGTTTTTTTATTATTATGGTTTGACTATTTCCGGGTGCTAAATATCAATATTCATATGGGAAATGGAACAACCAGGAGCGGTCAAGCTCTAGAAGTAGATGGAGAGAAAGCTGCGGTTCAGGATGTCATGCTGTTTGCTGCCCCATATTTGCTCTTGTTTTTGAATTTCCAGTAGGTTCGTATGTGTAGAGGGCCTTCAAACATGATTGTGGTAAATGCATCTTATCTAGAGGGGAATTACTTTTGTCCATTCTTCTTTTCACTTCTGCATGTTATTAATAAGTTCTTATTTGAACTATCTTTTCCAGGAATCCAACATTTTTACTAATAGCCAAATTCAGGTTTTAAAAAGATAAGTCAGTTGGTAAGGAGCCTACACCTTAGGAAGTAGAATGTTTTGAGTTCAACTCTTTTTACTGTCTATTGTAATTTATCGATTCATCAATTTTTATTATTAAATAAAGTTTCAAAATAAAAAATAGAAAAAATTTCATCTACACCCCATCAAAGATCCTTAACATCATCTACACCTACAAGAATGCCGAAATATCACCTAGGTCCACTAACTTTGGCTGTGGTAATCATAGAAGTCCACTCCGTCAGTTGATTGCCGTTAGATGCTGACATCAGGTGGATTGAAATTTTTCACGGACAAGAATACCCTTTTTGTAGGGTGAAAATACCAATATACCCTTCTGATAATTGTTTCGAAACGTCCTCTATTTCAAACTGTTTCACTTCGAAACAGTAAGTGAAACAGTAGAAGTTGAGACTTCAAATTTTCCTTCTCGACGAGGACGACAAGGACGAAACCCTACCTCTACTCGACGAGGACGAGGACTACGAAGTTCAGAGTTTTCTTCTTTGCCGTCAACGGTGCTTTCATCTTCCCCGACCACGGTTATTACTGCAACAAAGGTAGGTAAATCGGGCAATCCTCTGCAACCCTACCTCTACTTCACGAGGATGATGAATACCGACATGAAAAGACTATTCCCCATAATTTCTTCTTCATTAGGTATGAAACCACTCATTTCGTTCAATCCCCTCTTCCCCACAAATTCTCTTTCTGCGACTACCAGGGGGATAGTTTTTCCCCAATATTCCATGGGGTATGAAACGAAACCCTAACCTGATAGTTGAATCTGGAATGCAAAAAATTGTGGAAAAATTGAGGAATAGTTTTAGTTCGATATCCTTGTCTATATATACTCTATTGAAGAAACATTGAATGGATGATCTTGATTTTTTATTTACAATTTTACATCCACAGTGTAATAGTGGTCCTACACCGCCGACAGGTGAGCCCTATAGCCTTTCGTTGTCGACCTCTGGGTATGTGAATCCGGTTATCCTTTGTGTCGTTTTTTGCAAAACCCTTTTTCTACTATTTTCTTTGTTCATTTATTTTTTTTGTTTATTGTCTGCAGGTTGGTTCTACCACTTTTTGTCTATTGGTGAGCAATTTATTAATTGCATCTTTGTAAAAGTGCATATTTTCCACTCAGGTTGGTTCCAATACCTAGAACAAAAATCTTGATAGTGGGTCATAATAGAGAGAGAGAGGTACGTAGGCCCTCGTTTTTGGATTTTTTTGCTCTGAGACTGTAGACCGACTTTGGATTCTCACTTTATAATCTGGCCCATTTTGTCTTGTTCCTTCTGGGATTTGCTATAGATTATTTGACTTATATTATTGCAAGATCAGGTACATAGGCCCTCCTTTTTGGATTTAGAATAGTGAGACTGTAGACTGACTTGACAATTCTCACTTTATAATATGCCCCATTTTGTCTTGTTCATTCTGGGATTTGCTTGAAATTGGTCATTGGAGTCATAGTTCATATTGGATCAGTTGGATTGGTCAGTTGGATTTGTCTTGTTCCTTCTGGGATTTGCTTGAATTGCTTGAATTATGGTTCATTATAATCTATTTTTTCAAAAGATCTGTTTTTCCAATGGATCTGTTCATATCTTTCCTGTTCTTATGGTGTGGTTGATAATCATATTCTTTTTTTTATTATCTTGTATACAGATTTTTAAACATGGAAGAAAAATTCAGTATATATTATCAATACAAAGATGAGTTGGAAATCAAAATGGTTGATAAAGACTGTATCAGCTGGATTGCCATAGTCCACACAGCATATTGCACAGTTTTAAAAGATATTCCAGATGACAAATCTGTTAGCTTCTTAGTGAGGGCAGAGATGCCCAATGGTGGGTACTGTGAAGTGAAATCTGATGCTGATGTCTTAGAAGTGGTGAAGATATTTAAAGAATAGGGTAGAGCTATGTTGTTGGAATTTTACGGAGTAAATGTGGGTGATGCCACGTAAGATAGGTATACCATCAATGGATATGATTCATCGATGATTGGTAGACCCCTGCAATCCCGTAGGCAATCAAGAAAGACAGTTGCAAGGAGGCTTCCAATTGCATCATCCCTCATTTTGCCTGTAGAGGAAATAGTGTCCACAACAACAATTACTCCTGGCACTATGCATGTGATGGGAAGAGAAGGGGACACTAGTACAAGTGCACCTCCCACTAACACTAGTACAAGTGCACCACCCACTAACACTAGTACAAGTGCACCTCCCACTACTGAAACTGTTGGCAGTAGTGGCTGTAGAAGGAAGGGAAAAGAACCAGCTATTGAGAGTGATAGTGAGGATGACCCGTTGGATGACAACTGGGACCTCAACATGGAAGATAGTAGTCAGTCTGAAGGAGATAGAGATGCAGAGTATGAGAAAGATGATATCGAGGAGATGGATTTTTCTGATGTTGAAGCTGATTTTTCAGAAGAAAGTACTGTTAGGGATGATGAGGTAGACATAAATGATGTTAGAAGGGTAGAAATTAAACGAGGGAATGTCTATGAAAATGTCGCCTCTTTCAGGAAAGTTCTAACAAATTTTGTCATTCAACAGGGCATAGAGATAATTAGACTGAAAAATGATAAGAAGAGGGTAACAGTGATCTATGCCAAAGATGGATGTCCTTGGACAATCCATGCAACTGTGGGAACAGATGGGTCAGAAAATGTGAAACAGACCACACTTGTGGAAGGGAGTTAAACAACAAAAATACCAATTCAATTTGGATTGCCAAAAAGCTAGCCAACAGGTTGAGAGCAGACCTTGACATGAATAATGAAAGCATAAAGGCTGCTTTAATGGCAAAGTATGGTATAAAGCCTTCAAATCAACTGTTGTATAGGGCAAGGTTAGTTGCCAAGCAAGAGAATTTAACTACTCAGAGACAATCATATGCAAAGCTGCCCGGATATGGTCAAATGTTGTTAGAGAGGAATCCAGGTAGTATATTCAAGTTACAGTATGAGGAGACCTCAGCAACAACTCTAAAACCAATTTTCAAAAAGCTGTTTGTCTGTTTTGATGCCTGCAAGCAAGGGTTTCTAAAAGGATGTAAACCATTCATTGGCATTGATGACTGTCATTTGAAAGACAGTTATCAAGGAATTCTACTAGCAGCTACAAGTATGGATGCCAATAATGGCCTCTTTCCAATTGCCTTCAGTGTAGTGGAAAATGAAAACAAAGACTCTTGGACATGGTTTCTAAGAGCTCTTTCAGAGGCAATATCATATGACCTTGCTGGACATCATCTGACTTTCATGTCAGACAAACAAAAGGTAATGTGATTTTTTTCTTGTAAACATTCTTTGCTTCTTGCATAGTTAAGTTGAAGTTCCAATGCATTTTTTTCTTGTCATGCATTTTTTTTTGTTTGCATTGTTATAGGGCTTATCTGAGGCTATTACAGAAATATTTCCATTTGCAAAGCAAAGATTATCTTTGTAGACATCTATACAAACAATTTTCGGAAGAAATTTCCGGGCTGCTTTTGAGATGATTGTTCGGACAGCATGCAAGGCATATAATGTCTCTGAGTTCAACAAAGCAATGCAAGAGATAAGAGCAACTAAAAGAGAAGCATATGAATGGATGATGAGAAATCCTGTGTCAACTTGGGCTAGACATGCATTTGACCACATGATTGTTAGTGACCATGTCACTAGCAACATGTCAGAGTATTTTAATAATTGGATACAACCCTTTAGAGGTAAACCTATTTTGACTTTGATTGATGAACTCAGAATAAAACTTATAAAGTGCAAGATAGGTACAAAAAGGGTTGTGATTTCAATGGGAGGATAACACCTACTGTATTAAAGAAATTAGTGTCTACTCAGGAAGCATGTAGGAGTTGTCATGTGATGTCTTGTGGACCAGAAGAGTTTGAGATCAATGACGGGCACAGTAGGCATGTAGTGGATATAAAGAAGAAAACATGTGAGTGTCTTTGTATGGGAAGTTCTTGGGTACCACAGTAAGCATGTTGTTCTTTGCAGTCCTTTTCATGAGGGGTAATGTAGAGGATCATGTTTCTTCATTTTTTTCCATTCAAAAATTTATGCTTTCCTACTCTGAGTTCATTCATGCTATGTCTGGGTTGGACACTATTATGATCAATGAACATGAGCCTATAGTACAGCCACCCAAACATAGAAGGAGAGCTGGTAGGCCAAGTATAAAGAGGAGGAGAGCAGCTGAAGACGACCCAACTTCTCAGTTTAGAAAGAGAAATGCTACTGTCCATTGTTCCGATTGCCAACGAATTGGTCACAACACTAGGTCTTGCAAGAAGAAAAAGAATGATGCTTTTCAACAAGGTGCTTCTGAACATGATGCTTCTCTACAACAAGGTTCTCAACAGGAAACACAGGTAACCTCTATTCCAATGCTGGCAGTTATCAAGGAATTTTATTGCTACTGTTTTTTTGCTACTAATATACTTCATCAATATGATTATGTAGAGAAGCAGAAGAACAAGACAAGATGATACTCCTCAAGAAGAAGCTGCTAGTCAAAGAAGAGGATCCACTACACAGGTATCATCTCTACTTACATAAAAATCCCAGTGCTGTTTTTTTGCTACTGGTTTTTTGCTACTAATATACTTCATCAATATGATTATGTAGAGAAGCAGAAGAACAAGACAAGATGATACTCCTTAAGAAGAAGTTGCTAGTCAAGGAAGAGGATCCACTACACAGGTATCATCTCTACTTACATAAAAATCTCAGTGCTGTTTTTTTTTTTTCCTACCAATAATCCTTATTTGTGATTATATAGAACAAAATACAAGATGGACCTGCTAGATCACAAATGCAAACAAGATCACAGTCGTCTAGGACATCTATACTACCAAGTAGACAAGCAACAACAAAGAGAAGAATGTCTGAGAGGGCTGAAAACTTCAGGAAAGCTTGGGGAGAAGCACATAAGAAATCTTCATAGTTCTGGGTCTGTTCTGGGTTTACAACTGTTGTCTTTAGTTCATGCTACTTCAGTTGTTTAGAACTTGGTTTACAGCTGGGTTTACATGTTGGGTTTAGAACTGGGTTTTCAGCTGGGTTTACATGTTCTGGGTTTACAGCTGGGTTTACAGCTGTTTAGTACATTTCTGGGTTTTTCACTCCGTTCATGCTACTTCGGTTAATGCTACTTCGCTTAATATTTTACTTCGTTCTGGGTTTACAATCGTTGTATTCGGTACATGTAACCGTTGGAGTTTTTATTTCTCTTTTGTTCATATTTCAGGGAAACCTATTGGAGTACATGAATCGTTCGAGTTTCAGGGAAACCTATTGGAGTTTTTATTTCTCTTTTGTTCATATTTCCGATTGTTGGAGTTTTTGTTTCGGGGGATGATGTTGGAGTTCAGGTTTCAGGGGAAACCTATTGGAGTTT